>UXGD01002014.1:0-29166 GCA_900474315.1 Torymus auratus
AAAAAAACCCGTAGCCTATTATTCTTCATTTCCTCAAACTTATTATATGGTTTCTGTATTATTGTCTCAGAGGTTTCTGTGGACATTCAGGCAACGTGGAAACCGAAAGTCTAACGAGTCAGCAAAAGAAAAACTAACTTATTTTACGCTCGCCGCTTATTTGTTTCATACTTTATTATTTAACTCATAATACGCAACAATATTAACTATTCATTCCATAAACGAATTTTCCAAATTGTTTTTTTCATAATTTTAAGAATCAATTCAAAATTTTGGCATTAATATGAAGATGTGTGTGTAGTCTCTTAAAAGAATGATGAAGAAAATGTGAAGCCGAAATAAAACCTTTGCGATTGGTCAAGTCCCTTCAAACGGAGCCCGTGATTGGCCGTCGGCATGACATTAGCTATTCGCTTAATGTCTTATTTGATTGGTCCAAATGATACCAATAAAGTTTAGAATTATGAAATATTAAAAATGTCCAAATTTTTGTATTGTAAGAATAAAATAAAATAAATACAATCTGAGTTTCAAGGAAAAATATTGGATAAATTTGCGTATGTTAAAAAATAAAATAAATTTTAAATTCATAATATTTTAACATTATAATTGTACAGGTTATATAATAGCAAGGCGGGAAGAGCGCGTTTCGAACTTGCTGGTATATTTTTATACATATAAATATGATGGATATGCTTTTGTGTACTGATTAGATAATGGTACATAATTGATTAAATTGATTACGGTTTCACCAATAATAATTAAGTTTGGGATAAATAAAAATCCTGATAAATTTATACAGACGGAATGTATATCTAGAGGCTGGGTCTCACGGCATACATCCTCAAGGAAATTTGCTAAAAATTGTATTGTAGAGTTTGCAAAAAAATTTATGTTATACGTTTACTCGAAAATTTTCTTTTTCCCTATCCCAAAGCTTCCTGTAAGTGGAATTAAGCAACAAACGCTATCTTCTATATTTTGTCGGCATTTTGTACAACTCAGAGAACCCTACTCGAAAAGGAAAAACCTGACCAATAAATTTACGAGCTGCGCAGACAAACAGCAAACTCCATAATCTCTCCCAACAGCCAGCCTCTCATTACCCAGTCGAACCGTAACCATGCATATCATTGGGGGATCCCGGAATTCCACAAGATCACACAACACAGCTCACGCCTCGTCGAAGCATCGGAAGAAATTAGCCGACGATTCTTCAAGCGTCCACATTCCACGGCGGAATAGGTCAAACGGCCGAGGGAGAAAGTTTTTATAGAAAATGGGCGCGACCTTGTCGACGTAATTGCGCTCCGACGGGGACCTTGAACGTTTTCTTGAAATGACAAAAATTGCGCGTAGTGTATGCTATATTATAGTCAGCACTGACGCAATGCCGTACGAGCGCGTGCGCGTACCAGTGATTTGTATGTAGATTCGATGGACGAGATGCTCGAGAGAGAAGGAGACAGAATTCTTTTGTCTCGCGCTGACTATATGTGATGGTTGTGTAAGGGAGTGAGGAATATGGAGGAAGAGGTTTGCGATCTGAATTTTTAATTGACAGCTTTTTTTATAGCGGGGAAATTTGGCTTTTTTTCAAAGGTTTGAATTTGAATTTTGTCCGAAAAATAATAGCTTTTATGTGACTTAGCAAGCTAATCTTTTTAAAGAATTTCAAAAAAACGGAGCTCGAAATTTTATTTGTGTAATGCATTTAGATTTTTTGAATGAATTGTTTTCGAAACTTTCAAATGTGATATAAAACATTTTCATTCTTCAATTGTACCTATTATAGAACTGTATGACATACACTATACTGCACTTGGAATATTATGACCAAACCACCAATTAAAATCCATTTATTATATTCAAAAGAATGTAAACGTACATTTAATGATATTCATTATTTAACAGCGCATTATTATGGTATTCTCTATAAAGAGTTACTGCCTATGGTAAATTACATAAAGACTTTAGCTGTCATGATAGCTATTCAAATCTCAGCCGCGTGTACCAATATAAAGTGCAGCGTAATTGAATCTTGAAAAATTATGATGGCTAAATTGAATTATGAATACGCATGTTGAACTTAACCATCGATCTTATTAGAAAGGCAAATATGAATAGCTTCATTGTGACCATTAGTATATACATAACGTGTATAATTATGAAACAATTCCAAATGCTTAAAATACCACATTTTCAAGGTACGATATCAAATGCAAAGATATGTATCGTACTCCGAAAATCCCAGAACGAAATCTTTTTCTTGTCATCCGGGTGTATAACACTCGTACGCGAACCGTAACCGCGTCCTCTGCGAGCGCAAGTGCTGCCTTGAACTTTTATTCTTTCGAACTTAACAACTGCCCATTTTTATCTCGAAAAAAGGAGCACCTACGCTCCTTATACGTGAATGAAATTGCGAAATAAATTTTAATGCATGCTGCCGCTGTCAAAATTCCAGTTGCCGGGATGAATAACAATTTCATTATAACTATGTAATTACTGAGACACGTGTATATGCGATCCTTAGCTACGGTTCCGCTGTCTGCTTCCAAAGAATTGAAGACGCCGAACAAAAGTTCATTTTCGAGCTTCCTGATCTTGCTGAGCGTGTATCTGCAAGGTCGATACAGTTCTTAAATCCTGTTTAGTATTCCTCATTTAAGACAATGGGATTGATTAGTGTGGAAAATATAGCTTTGAGAATTAATGCAAATTTCTAACAATATACATCGCCTGGCCAGCTCCTTCCTTATAAGAGTAACGGTATTACAATTCGATTACCATTAATTTCACATTAATTCTCATTAATAAAAACTAATTTTGGAGCTCTTCATCCGCTCCCGACCTCCCGGACATCCGCGCTTGCGCTTTAGCGTGCAGTGAAAGCGTCACCTCGCCGTTGATGAATGTCGCGAGATGTAAAATTTGGAATTTTTTCCCGCGAGATAAATTATTTCTGAGTGAAATTTCCATCCCGAGATAGATTTACAAACATCGCGACGGCAGTGGCTGTTCGCAGACGAAGAAGTAGTTCTCAATGTCTTTTAGAGCTTTTTAATGGAGACGTCTGCGTGCGTGCGCGCGCGCGAAAACTCGTTTTGGAAATTTGAATTTCCGAAATGGAAAGAGAGAGAGAGGCGTTTTGCGATTATGTGAATAAGATATAACATTTTATGATTTGTACCTATCAAGTCGTTATTTGTATAGCGGGATTTCCTCATATAAATATATAAAAGACTTAAACGTACGTTACTTATTGTTATTAAAAGTCAATAAACTATCTTTAAGAATTAGCAAGATTATTTCTCATCCATGTGGATTATGTTCGACAAGTTGAAAATGCAGTAAAATTTTAAACAACAAAGTAAAAATAAAAAATTTAATGGACCTAATTGTGTAATTTTAATGAGGTAATACAAAATTAATTAACCTTTTTAAAAGCGTTTTCCAATCTTGTGAAGTCATGTAAGTTCTTTTATTTAAAATCACAATTTGCAACAATGTTTTAAAATGTCATTTATTACAATTTTTAAGAAACTATAAGCTGTCTTAATACGTATAATACGGGCAAATAATTTTAACTTATCTGAAGCATACGTATACATATATACAGAAGTAGTTACATAAGTCTATTCATAAACATAAAAAAAGCATTTGTTCGGAATAATTACCCTAAGCAAATCGTTTATGAACACGTATCATAGCGAACACATCGTTTTCTCTATATTTCATTGTTATTTCTCATATTTTTCAGGAAGTTACATACACCTTGAAACTAAAATCGAACATTTAAAAGCACCAAATTCTATTGCTACAAAAGTTTCTGCAGCAAATTACCCGCATCGTCAAAAACGCGCAATCACGGATCGAGTCGGAGGGACCGGTGAAACTTTTTAAATTTATAAGCCATAAAAATTTTGAGACGTAAAATTTAATTTTCATAAAGTCGTTCACTTTAACGACGACAACGCGCCGCTCGTCGAAACAATAAAATTAAAAATAATCGCGTTTGACCGGGGTGTTGCGCAACGTATTAGCATTCGCACGGGTTTCTTTCCGAGTGCACACATTCGCGCAAGCGCACGAGCGGCATCTTATCGAAAGCTATGTGCAAAATAGCGGAGAAAGTTGCATTTAACCAAATTTCGATCTCCTCGCGTAAAAGTGTTTGCGCTTTCTACAGCAAAAAAGAACGCGATAAACTGCATATACAGGAATTAAATCGGCTTCGACGCGTGTCATTCGTTGCCCCCCGCTCGCTCACTCTTGTGCGTAAAAACGTTTCACTTGCGGCCGAAAATAGATAAAAGGAACGGTTAAAAACTGGACTACCTGCTCTGATTGTCATTTTTTTTCTCTCGGAATCGAAGCATTACAGAGCGCTCGAAAGTGCCGTAAAAATCTGCCAGCTTTTGGATCATTGGCAAAAATCGCCACGTCACCGCAATCCCTTTATTCGCGATTGTATGAGTTTCACCCGGCGCTGTAATACTACTCGTGTGAGTATCGCTAATCTCTCTTAGCCTCGAGCTTCGGCAGCTATACTCACGTGGATCGATCCGATTCATCGACTTTCTCGCGCGACGTTCGGTTTCGAATTTCGGCGGGAGAGAGAAAAGAATCTTCGCCGCTGATGTTTCTGCCGATTTGCCGAAATTGACAAAGTCTCGAAGGATTGCATTGAGGTAAAAAGAGTCGTCACGCGAAATTGCGAGCTTACGACAATGCATGCTCCAATTGGTTGACATGATTTTTAACGATTTTAATTGTTCGACGTAATGTTTAACGATTTTAATAGCTTGATGCAACATCTTCAGACGCGTCAAGCTATCCAAAGATGTGATATAATCCTTAATTTGGCTTTTGTTGACCAATAAACAGACGTTACCTGCAAACACGCAATTATTTATAAGTAATTGAAATAATATGATGCTACAATTCTTAAAACAGTTTCGAAAACTTTCTACTTACGTCTAAAAGTTTTCAAATTTTTAGATTAGCACTCAACATGGAATATAAAGTAAAACTTATACTTTAGCATTATTGTGCACAAATAAAATTTTGCTGCACATATTATAGCCAATACAAATGTCCACATTACGTACTTGCCAAAATCGCAAAGTAAATAAATTCTTGTCGATATAATTATTTTTTGTAATACATGCACAATTATCGCCGCTTTTCGGCCGAAAAAGTGGTTCCTAAGAGACTTCTTTTTGACCGACGGGAAAAATAGTATATTGTGTACCTAGGGTGCCACGTGGGCCTTTTTAGACCTAGTGTGGAGTTTGCAGTACGTGAAATAGCTAGTTGTTATTAGATGCAACTGTAACGCTTTTTTTCATCAACTTCTTCCATTTTATAGAATGGTCCTATCCTGAAAATCCTTGCATTAATATTACATAACAACTTAATCATCACTCATCGCCATAACAAATCGCTTGTTACTAGATTTACAATGGCTTTGTCGACTATAGCTATTGGAATTAGCATTAAAATGCCAAATTAATAGATAGTACAAAATTGTGACCATCTTTGCGGCCAATGAATCTGAAAAATAGGTTAAAAAATCGTTACACTTATGGAAGAACCATAGACATAAGAGAGATAGACTGCGGGCGTAGGTTAGCGAGAGTGGCACCCGTCGAGAGAGAGAGAGAGAGACAGATGCATAGAAGGTATATGTAATAGAAGGCACACTGTCTCTCTAACGCATGTGCGCGAACATGGTTAGAGGTGCCATTCTCGCTAACCTACACCCGCAGTCTATCTCTCTTATCTCTATGGGAAGAACACTGGAGTCTATTTTTCCCCATTTTGGATCAAACTAGCCGTTTACTGCCCAAAAAATGATTTCAATTTCCACCAGGAAATATTTTACATAATATAATTTAATAATATCATTTCATTTTTCAAAAAATACTCCATACAAAATCAATGTTGGCTCACTTTTTAGGCTCAAAAATCCCGAAAATTAATACATGTGTCACAAAAAAATGGTGTGCACTTGGGACTAGTGGGCCTTTTACCCTCATGTGTTTACAGTTCTCGTCTTCGGTTCGCAAAACACACTCGTTTTCGGCTCGTGCTAGCTCGCCTTCGACTCTTATTGCAAATTTTACAATCGGTCTAAAAAGGCCTACTTTACACCCTATAGGTACACAATATACTATTATGAAAATAGGAAAACAGTGATGATTTTTAATTAAATATACAAATCTCAAAATTCTTGTGTAAAAAGCGAATGAAACGTAAAAAGCGGTTTTATATATAGCCTGAAAATATCCCTGCAATCATACAATCGCATTGTACGTAACTATATATACATATATACATTCGAGATCCGATGATTACGTACATCTTGTATCTTAATATACGAACACATATTATACATACGCGCTCTCACTGAGCGATCTATTTTATCTTTAGAAACGCCATCATCCATGGTTATCTAACTATTCTCGGATAATATCCACTTCAACGCGCCAATGAGACTCTGAATCAAATTAGATCATCATTTCAGGAATAAATGATACTTACAAAAAAGGCCTTTACAAACCACCTCGGTAACGCTCAAGTATCATCGACCGACAAAACTCTATACATCGGACTTTTCGACTTTATCCACTCTACGTCTCTTGCCAGCCTCCTTTCGCGCAATAGATCGAATTTTTCCAAAAGCACGCGGCCTGCAAGATAGCCTACGGGCAATCGATTGCGTGTACACGCGCACACGCACAAAGCTATGTCGGGCCCAAAGCCGCCATTTTGCACTTTCGTTTTCGGCGCGAATACGATGAGCCCAGGAATCATTAAGGAAGGCCTTTTCCGCCGAATCACGTAGCCCGCGGGGTCCGATGAGTTGGACAGTCCTCACGCGGATGACCGTGCAACTTTCTCTGTGATGTGCATACCGGCGCGCGCGAGTATGTGTATACACAGAGGAAGATGATGCTCTTTGCGCGCGCGTGCAATTGCAATTGCATAAATGGGGGCGGATTGTTAATGATTCGCGCGAGCTCCTTTGTCGAGGTGAGATTTTTAAGTGCGGGTTCCGCGTTGGCAGGCGGCGAGTCTCCTTCCTCATTCGCGCTTTTCCTTGATGAGCTTAATTATTCTTTATTACTTGGAATTTTGACGTGTACCTGCATTAAATACTCCTCAAATAGCAATAATTGGATCATAAAATCTGATTAAATATCACTTCCTCATGTACAAATATATTTTTTGTTTTCTTATAATTGGCACTCATTTTTCTATAACAGAATAGTTCATCTATGACAATTAAACCCATATGTTGCGTCGTGGGTAATATACTACTAACAGTAAATTATAAAAATAATATCGTTAATATACATTTTTAATTACATTTTACATTCCGCCACTGCAATAAAAAGCCAATCCACCAGCCGTACATCACATCACCCCCACGACTCCGAGCGCCGCGGCCGTCCCAATTCCAGCGTCGCCATAACTTTTCCGAAATTTCGCCTGTCCTATAAGTACGCACGATACGCCACTGTCCACCACGTAAATCTCAGCGCAGGAATGTCGCAAGGAAAAGCAGATGCACTCGCGACTTATAATATACCGCAATGCCCTTTTCCACACGATGCGTATATATAAATGTCGCGGGAGTCGAAGGCCGAAGACGCGCACGCGACGCGCTTATTAAAAGCTCCCGCGTGTTTATGGGATATTATTTTGCGAGCCACTTGCAAAACGTCCCCCGCGTCAATCGCGCCCGCAATTGAGAAACTTTGCGTGAAAGTCGGCGACAATGTGTGCCTTCCGTACATGCCGGAGTTTCGGTCCATTAGAGGCCACCTGCTTTATTTTCGCATAAATTACTCGGTAATTTTCTATTTTTAGGTGTGCGCCCGCATCTATGTCTTTCGTGCTTCTATTTTTTCCTCGTGTTTCGGTATCTCGGCGTATAAATTGCATGAAATTGATTAGAAGCGTGACCTCGTGCCAATTGTTGGTACGATAGTGCATTTATTTATTTCGTTTTTAAAACAAAACACGAGAATAGTCATATGACTCTCCTTTGTTGATAAAGTTAATAGATTTTTTACGTAAAATTTTTATCAATCACATCGTAGTAAAAAAAAATGTTTTGTTGAATATGAAAATTCATATTGTTTATAAATGGCATTAGCATAGCTTAGTCAATATCCACACTCTTATTCTGTTATGTTGTTACAATAGTGCATATGTTTCGTTTTTAAAACCAAACACGAGAATAGTCATATGACTCTCCTTTGTTGGTAATGTTAATAGATTTTTTAAAGTAAATTTTTATCAATCACACGGTAGTGAAAAAAATGTTTTGTTGAATATGAAAATTCATATTGTTTGTAAATGGCATTAGCTAGCTTAGTCAATATCCACACTCTTATTCTGTTGTGTTGCTACAATAGTGCATTTGTTTCGTTTTTAAAACAATGTACGGGAATTATAGTCATATGACTCTCCTTTGTTGATAAAGTTAAGAGACATTTATGTAAAATTTTATCAATCATACGGTAGTGAAAATTTTTTTTTGTTGAATATGAAAATTCATATTTTTTATAAATGGCATTGGCTAGCTTAGTCAATATCCCCACTCTTATTCTGTTGTGTAGGGCCATAAATATGTTATGGGCTCTTTGATTAATCACTTGAAAGTTTCAAAGTTTTATGTGTTAAAAAGATTGACGTAACCGAAAAAATATTCCATGTAATATTTGAAATCTACGTCGATGCATTATCTATCTAATAAATTAGAGACGCAGGAAACATGAAAAACAATAGTGTATACTTGATTAATTTCAATATCTTTGTCGTTAGACGTCCCTGTATCTGAATCTAAAATGTATTTGAAAGCGCTGTAGACAAACGAAAGCTAGAATTCTGAATAAAAATTAAGTGTTAACTGTCTTAATGCACGTAAATAATGTTGACTTTCATTTCGGAACCGATTAATTTATTCGTTTTTTATCGCGTACCTTACGAATGCGCATAAAAAGCTTTCGCCAAATCGGCTACCTGCCTTTAATCCTTAGTGACACAACGGCAATCATCCATAATCTAAGCTGTGGGGAATTTTGATTCAATTTAGAGTGATTCGCGCTATTTCTCGTACAAAATATGTGATTCGGCAATATACGCGAACGCTTTAATTTACTGCAGTCGTTTTGCAAAATACGAAAGTTGGACCACTACGTTTTATGCAACAGAGGAATTTATTGCTTCGTGAGTGTTTTTTTTAATAGTTTTATAAATAAGACATCCACTTCTTACAAGTTCTTATAAAAAAAGATTAATGTTTATTCGCGTATGATGAAAAAAGTTAAAATGTAAATCATCTCGTCCGTGATATTGTTGCAACAAGTTTTATGCCTACCGTTTATTAATGTTTTTACTTATACTTATGAAAATTGAAATGTTCTGTATGAAATATCAGTATTAAATATAAACTGCATGTTCGTCGTTTTTCTTTATACATATATATCTTCGAACACACATAAAATGAATTATTATAATCGTCTAACGTTGCTTGTCAACAATCGAGTCAAACATCACAAAATTCAATTTCTCCCAACTCACTGCTAAAAAAAAGAACAAAAAATACTCGAATTCGATTAATTAAATAAAAAAGAAACCTATATAATTACCAATTAATTACAGATCAGATCGGATTTCAATTGCCTCAAATACCGCCTAGTCATCTTCGCGCAATATTCCATCTCGCATTGTCAAGTCCATCTTTATTCCGTATCGCACAGCATCCACACCGAAACTTGCATGTTGCGAAAGAGAGAAAAGATTTCCCTCGCAAGTCGTCGGCGGCGGCTGCCACTCGTGAAGCTGTAAGTATTAATTTCGCGAAAGATAACGAAATTCCGGGAGATTATAATAAATTAAGATGAGGTCCCGTGTGAACTTGAAATCTTATGATAATCGAGAAAGAAAGTGTCGCCGGACGTTGGTATGGTTAGTTCTCTTTTTCTTCGGAGGTTAGGCTAACACTGTAACGAACGGAAATTAAATTAGAAATTTTTTGCGAGTTTGCTACAGGCATTGGATCCGCACATTGTATGAAAGGTTGAATCGAAAACGTGTGGTCAAGTTCGGACAAATTTAAGTGTTGAAAGTTGCTTATGATGGAATTAGAGTATCCCAATTATGGATATAAAAGTTTTGTTTTTATTCTTTTTTTTGTCAAGCCAGCATTGAATTAGCTAATTATCTACGGTAGTAAAAGAAGGAAAGTTTCGTTGTGTTCAGCAGATGTAATTTATGGATTCTTCGGATTCGAAAATTTATTGGTTGAAGCTTTCTTTTATCGAAGAATTCACATCTTAATAAATAATACATATATACTAGCTTCATAATCAATGTATTTTTTAGGAGCGTATCTCTAAACACTGATTTCGCGAAACATTTTTAATGACAATTCCAATTTGTCATTGAACGAACTAATACAAAATGTCTTTTAACTTTCATATAATTATTTCAATGAAAATTATCCTTACTTTTCACACTTTCAACTGCTCTGAAATTGAGGGCCTCGAAACGAAAAGGGGACATAATGTGTGTTAACCGAATGGGTCCCCTTTTTGTGTCCAAGCCATCAATTACAGTAACGTATTTGCACAAGCCGTACCAGTCCACAATAATTATCAGTGTCTAATTAACGTCAAAAGCGCACGAGAGATACGAAGAAATGATTGTAATTAAACGAATTAACTTCTCACATAATTTCGAATCTTTAACTTGCGCGAATATGCACTTACAGTCGTTGTAAGGTACAAGACTATCATTCACTTGTCCGAATTTGAGCTCGAAAGAGTTTCCAATTAACTTATCCATTTTCAATCCAAGCATGCATACGACATAAAAATATGCAGTAAAAAAATTTTAATTAAAAAAAATCTCAAGAAAAATTTACGATAAGACGACCCACTTGATTTCACTAATCAGTCAATCAATCTTACAATTTTCCTTATCTTAATATTTAACGCTTTGTCACGTAAGATAACTGTAAGTATAATTATAAAAAACGTAAAATTATTAAAAGTAGCGTATATTTATTCTACGTCATCTAATAACTATAACTAATGCAGAATCATCCAAATATTATTCGATTATTTGTCAATTCAACTCATATGAAAATCGAACACTGCTTGACGTGTTTGTAAGCCTATATTAGCGTGCAGTCTGTTACATGTTTACATAACAATGATTCTCTTAGTATTCTCGTATAATGTCACAAATCTACCTTCTTCGAGCAGTACAGTAAGTAAATAAAAACTGAAAATGACGGACGACGTTCATATACTCGAATATACAATATTCATTCTTCTGTTCATTTGTTTGATCGTATTACTGTGCTACTGTTTTTGGCCCTCAAGGCGCATCAAAGTTGATATTTTTAATGAATTTGATCGTGAACACAGTTTCATGCGTTTAGTAGAGACGCCAGTAACCGAGGAGAGATTTCAAATTAATGATCTAACGGTCTAACTTCTGTTGAAAATCAATTACTGCAGTATCCCTATAGAAAGGCGAAACATCAAAGTGACGATAAAACTGGAGGGCAACATTCGACTTCCATATAACATCAGAGTGCTCAAGTGTCCTATACGTATCTGCTTTAATTAGTGAAATATCTGTGGAGAGTACAACTGTATACATATAGCATAGCAACTACACGAATTACAAGGACTCTATTGAGCTTCGTACTGGTTATTGTACACAGCAACAACGTCTTCAGTTATTCAGCCACGCAGCAATTAACATACATCGAGAGTTCATCATGGGCTTGCGTGGGCCAGGTTTCATATTCCCAAAGGGAGAATTGCATAACAAGACCGTCTATGAGGTCTGCCTGTCGCTGTTTCTGGTGTTCATGCTCGTACTAAATATCGGCCTGGTGATCTGCTGCTGCATGAGGTTGCGCAGACACGCGCAGGAGCAAATCTATCGCATGCAGAATCCGATTATCGTGCCGTTCGTCAACTGGCGGCGCAACAACCAAGTTGAGATAACCTTGAACAGGCCGCGTACCTATCCCGTTCTCTACGATTGAAAATGGTTTTTGTTGTTGGCAAGAAATGTCTACTGTATATAATTTCAATTGTAGTGTAAATTTTAACGATTTTGACGACATTTTGTTTTGTTCTTTTAAGCTGACATATTTTTTATGCTTTATATATAATTGTGATGACTTGTGCGATTGCAAAGAGAAAAATATATTTTAATTTTTACACATGACATTTTGTTTTTTTTTTGGAAATACTTTTCATACCTAGTATATGTTTAGACTTTGCAGTATATTCAAAGGATTTAGGTAACGTTAAACTTCTCTAAAGTAATTCAAAACTTTTGGCTTCATTTGCAGTGTTATCCTACGAATATGAAACAAAATCAGATAGCGTACCTCTAGCGCCAGAAATTCCTTCCACAAAAAAGAATCATTGTCGTTGTTATCAACCCACCTTTCAATCGATAGTCATACATAATTTATACTATCTCGTTTTCATTCAATTAATTATCTCATTACGAAAGGCTGGCATCATTAGGAAAGCCGGGCGATACAGAATTCGGTCGATCGTTCCCAACCGCGCCGACACATATAATAGATTTTTTTTGAAATACAAAATAGGAAAAAAAGCGGATAATAAAATTTAACGAGACTGGAATCGGCGGGCGACTTTCGCTGAGGAAAAAAACGGTACGCGATCGTACGCGCGCGCATCATCGATCCAACGTTATGTGTAACCGCCAACGTAACTCACTCGCGATATGAGATCTAGAAGATAAATCGCTTCGATCTCGTTCGGTAGTCGCTTTTACTTACTTATTTTCGTTCGGCAATATGAAACAGCCTGCGTCTTTATAAAGGCAAATTTGCACCGATTTCTTCGCAAAGCGAGAGAAGAAAGCTTTCTTTCTTCGCGATACCCCCGTCAAACTTCCGGTTAAACTTGACCTTCGCCGAAGAAAAGGCGATCGGTGAAATCTCGCCGATTCGGTGGGAACGCGATCGATCGATCGCGCGCCTCGCCTCGGTTTCGTAAAGGCGCCCGGGGGTGTTTAGGCTTTTTTTTGCACGGACCTCGCGTCGAGAGAAGTTTCCTGGTACGATTTATCACCGCTGATGAGAGCGCGGTAAAAATAGATGCCGAAGAAAAGTTGTGTAACAAAGCGTTTACCTTTTATAAATAAGAGACCCTCGATGCTTCTTTTGAAATCTTCTTTATATTTACCGCGATGATTGTTATGAACCTTTCAAAAGTAATTATTTTTTTAAATATATACAGGCCTAATATACAAAAGCGAATGATAAATATAAAAGCTACAATTAAAAATAATACAATAGTATTTGATGTCAGAAATGCAAAACAAGAGTACAATTTGTTTGAATTAGTGAAATTTATTGAAGTTAGTGTCTTTTTGCGAGGCACTTACAGAGTGCATTATTAGCACAGTTAATTAGAGAGTCAGGCATGGAATTCCAAAGCGACACACACCTATACTAAAAGCTGTATTTGACGCTAATTCACATTTGTAGGTTGTGTTCAGCCCGATTGTGCGGAAAATAGTATCTATGTAACGGCACGCGAATTCGTTTTATAGAATGCATGGTAGAGACATAACTCATTGAGGAAGATTTATTTTATGACTTTCCTCGCAAAACAATAATTTATTATTAATATTCTTTGTATCTTATCGACCACAACAGCCAAACGAAAATGCGGTAATAAAAAAAAATCAATATTACAGTTTTAATATAACTATAAATAAATAAATTGAATTGCGTATATATGAACGTACTTATTTTATCATAAAGATAATTACCAATGTCATGTAATTATTAATAAATATAATATTAAATATTTGCGTATATAAAAAGGTATTTTTAAAATATTTATCCTTTGTGATTCAAAGATTAAACAGGAAAAATGACTTTCATAGATATCGTAAAGTTCTTTTCAATAAAAATACTCAATCGTTATTCGCTTTTTTGTTTAATTTCTCTACACTTCGATTGAATCTCTTTTAAGTTAAATAGTTTCCTACAGCTAATCGTTGCATTTTTTATATTTTTCTTTATTAAAATCCTATAAAAGAATTGTTTTGTCTTATCAGGTAAATAAGAAATTAATATAGCTTAATTCAGTCGTAATAGGTAAAAGAATAAATTTCATTTATTTTATATACTACTGATTTATAAAGTAATTATTTACTGATCGTTTATAGTATCAACAGGAATCATGTGTTATCAGTCAATAAGCAATTTATAGATTTATATATCAATCATATACAAGAACGAGATAGAAATTTCTGATTGCAGACTATCTTCATCGATGAAATTCTTTAACTACTTATCGAAGATAAGAAAGTATCGTACTATAATAATACACTACCATATCAATCCAAATGATTGAGAATTAGAAAAAATATTTTGTTTTATTTTTACCTTATGACATTTGTAATTAAGATTTGCGATTATGAAAATTTAAGGAAACACCAAAGAAGGCTCGTACACAATCGCTTAAAAAAAGTTCATAATAATCATCGCGTTAAACATACAAAGGTTTTCAAAAGAAGCAACGTGGCTACATGTACAAAAGGTAAACGTGTTGTATCGTAAAATTATGCCCACCGATAGCTGGCATGAGAATAAAACAACAATAAATTCAATTAAAAGGTTTTCAAAAGAAGCAATGTTTTTGGCATTAGACCGATTGCTGGCATTAGAATAAAACAACAATAAATCAGCGAGAAGGTTGATTGCGATAATTCACCCCGTTCTAAGGTGAGCCTCAAAAGCGCGCGAGCATTCAGATTAATCTTATCTGCGAGCGAGGCGCCAAGATTAGCCGCCGTCGCTGTGTGAAATAGGGGTAAAGCAGAAGGAAGCGGGCCTCGTAGCTGTCAGTTGCCGATCACTCGCCGTAATGATGGCGCAGTTTGGTGGAATTGCTCTGCTTGGTGCACTCTGTGTTCTGCTGCTTGGCACCGGTAAGACTATTTCCACCAATTTTCTCGTCTTCTTGGAGGATATATGGAAGTATTAGTTTTGGTGGCTGGATTAGGGAAGGCCGTAGGACGCGTTTGCGTAAGGATTAGTTTGATTTAGTGTTTGCCGAAATTATTTTCTGACATACAAGTGTGAGATACTATTGTATGCAAATAGTGCCTGTGAACCAAATTTTTCTATAAAAAAAAACTCTATAGAGACGTCGTGTAGATTATAGATATACGGCACTTAAAAATGATATAGCGTTTTAATAAAAATAAATAGAATTTTAAACATTTGTAATAAACCTTGAAAAAAATTCATAGCTTTTCTCATACTTGATCATTTTCATTAAAACTTTGGAATTTATGCTTTGACGGAAGGAAATCCGTTCTCTAAGAATTTTATCAATGTGAAAACACTGCAATAATCATTTTTTCATTGTTGTAAATGCTATCTCACCCAATTTCAAAAAGTATTCATCGTCTTTTATTTATGTAACTAAACCTAGGCTAACAGCATTAAATATTTACCTAGTAACATACGCCTATTAATACTATTTACATAAACAAGTTTATATTGATTGAAAATAATTGAATTTGAAAACGCTTACATAAAAAGTTCTGGGTCAATGAATTTTTTCAATCTCAATAAGTTTAACACTCTTTTGAGTGCATTGGTGCGCCGTCCCCTCACAACATTTACTTTTTCATTCAAATCACTCAATGGCCGCTTTTCCATATATATACCAATCAATGCTCATCACGAAATCCGCCGCGCGCCCAAGGAGCCACTAGCCTCAAACTTTTTAACGTGTATACACAGGCACGTTTTCCTAAGCGCAACTCGATGGCTTTCCATGCGCGCTACCTCGCGCTACTCAAGAGTTTACTTTGTCATTTACTTTCGTGCGCGGAAGCGAATACATCGCTACCGGCGACGCTTAGCACAGAGAGACTCGCGGCGGCGATCTCACTGCGCGATCTGGGCGCGATAACAATGATGTGGGACTATAAAATTTTGTGAAATTCGCGATTACTTCCCGATTTTATGTAATGCGCCCGAACGCGATCTACAGTAATTTCATCTATAAAAGCGATGCTTTGCGGAGTGATTTCGCGAATATTATGGAGATTTTATTGCCTGCTTACGTGATGTATTGTTGTGTTTTATTATATTTAGATTTTTTCGAATGCGTCTATGCGATGAGGGGATTATATTATCTTGATTTATATTATAGATTCTGAAATGATTAAATTATATCTCTATTCATTCCTGTACTCTGTTCGAAAAAATAGGTCCATTTTTAGTTCATGTATTAGTGTTTAAGAAACACGAAATGAATGATTGAATGGTAAAATATATATAATAAATTGTCAAAAAATTAAGTTCTTTAAATGAATCGGTTCATGCAAAAGGGTCTTTATAGATATACAGAAATTCCATACACTTAATGTCCCTTTTTGCATGAGCCGCATCAAATATATTGACGATTGAGTTAAATTTTAATCTCTCGGATAAGTTATCACCGGTGATTCCAAACCAAAAATCTGTCATAATTATATTATTTTAATCCAAAACTGTCTCAAAACTAAAAACAAGAGTAAATATAATAATATAAACATAGGTTTTGTTTTTTAAAAGATTCATACATTCACACCATAAAAGATGTTGACAGAAAACTCTATCCGACTCGAATGTACCTATAAACATGTTCTTTTCGTCTTTTCAGTCCAGGGCCGCGTCGGCGTGGGCGAAGGCGAGCAGGAATGGGGCTACGCGACGGTGCGCCCGGGCGCCCACATGTTCTGGTGGCTGTACTACACCACCGGCGGCAGCGTGAGCAAACCCTACGAGCGACCGCTGGTCATCTGGCTGCAGGGCGGCCCCGGCGGCTCCTCCACCGGCTACGGCAACTTCGAGGAGCTCGGTCCCTACGACACCCACCTCAACTACCGCAACTACACCTGGGTATGACCATTTCTTTCTTTTCATTTCTCTTTATTTTTACACCTCTCATACTTTCACTATAATTACATGTTATTTCATTGTAAAAGATATTATTACAGTTGTTTAACAAGTGCTATATTTAAAAGTAGTAACATTCCTTTTCAAATAATAATATTACACATCGTAAGCTTTGGAGCTGAATATGTCGCTTACGCATATAGGCTTTTAAAAAATAGTTGTAATAGATGATTGAAGATTAAAAAAAATTGTAAGATTATGTAGATATAAAAACACATTTACTGAGTTCTTACAAAATTTTAGCTAACAATGTTAAATGATGGATAATTTAAGCATCGTATATCGCAATAGATCAAGAATTAACCCTTTTTTGCGACAAACTAAGCCGAAGCGACAACGTAACTTGTCATTCGAAAGAAATATTTTAACTACTCTCCTCGCGACACACATGCGTGCGGCTTTCACCTGATTTTTTCCGATTTTCATTGACTTTACGGCACTTTAATTGGCGCTTTATTTTACGAGCCTTTAAACGGCCGTTACAGGTGTTGGGCATGCAGGCACGCGATCGATTGCTTATCTGTGCGTTGAATGATAGGCGAGATTTATGCCGAATTCGATGGCCCGATTGAGAAACGATGCGACGGCGCCGTCGGATAAGGTGTCGCCGCCGAGAGATTCCCCCGGTGATAGTAAAGTTGAAGTTATTGCGTGTTTTTAATGTCTCTGTGCCGTCGTAAAGATAAAGATTAATTATTTTCGGCCCGATATTTTGATGCTAATTGAAGCTTTTTGATGTCCGCGTACGATGCTCAAATGATTAATTTGAATTGATAATTTTACGTTTAACAGCAAAGCTGCGGTCCTTATACATTTATGCTTAATATAAATTATAACTATCTTAAACAACAATCTCTCTCACTGGTAATCGTAAAAAAATATATATAGCATAATTAATCAGCAAAGACTTTTTATTACCGCAAAGTAAAAGCAGTCGAACTTTTGACCTTATACATATGGAAAGTTACATATAACCCACGTAATATGAGACCGAATTCGATGAATTGAAATGTTATGAAATAAAACATTTTTGTCGCCCAACAGGTAAAGAACTACAATGTTCTGTTCATCGACAACCCGGTGGGCACCGGGTTCAGCTACGCCGAGACGAAGGCCGCGTACACGCGCACGAACGCCCAGATCGCCTCGGACCTCGTTGAGACGATGCGCCACTTCTACAAGCAGCTGCCCGAGTTCCGCAAGGTGCCCGTGTACATCACCTCCGAGTCGTACGGAGGAAAAATGGCCGCCGAGTTCGCCCTCGCCTGGTACAAGGTACGAGAAATGACGGAAATTTTCATTTTCGCGTTTTTAATATCAATTTGATTGTTAAAAACGAAAAGTTCATTGTCTTATGGTCTCCATCACTTTCATTTAACAGTAGAACTTTTCTATTTTCAAATTTTATAATATTTTGCATTATTGCTTTTTGAAAATTTTTCCCTTGTCATCTCTATTCGAAGATTGAAACTATAACGATGCAAAGCTCAAAGCTGTTTACATAACAACGGCTCGAGACTCATATCCAGTTTAGTGTATGCCCATCACGCGCGCAAGTTTTACGGTGACACATTGACATAGACACTATGTCGGACAATCATGTCTCTTTTTGGCTTGGTGTAATGGTCGTTATAATTCTCATTTGGTTTGTACTAGCTCTGCTGTTTTGTTTCTGGAAGATAGGCTTGCAAGCCGAGAGACATAGGCAAAGAGTCCTCCAAGTTCGCGTAGTGCCGCACAATGGCTCTGTCGCTCACATGTGACGCTTTACGACAGCTGCATAATCTGTGGTACAAAGTGTCAAACTTAATATTTATTAATATTTTAACACTGCCGATTGAAAAGTATATTATATGAAAGATCCGAAAAGAAAATGACAGAAATGATTGCTGTTTGCCTCAAGAGTCTCTATGAGGTAATTAGTAACCTAGTGTATACAGTTGAGATATTATTGGTGAAAATGAACAAATTCCTCATATTTCACATTTATATTTTCACATTTAATTTTTCCCAATATCCGACGAAAAAATGTTGAAAATTCCAAGCGCGCACAGAGAAAAAGTTGCAGCTCATTAGAACAATGGTAGTCATTACCTACACGTTCGTTTTTTGTCCTTATCTCCACAGGCCGAGAAGGCAGGCACGATCGAGAGCAAGCTGGGTGGCGTCGGCCTGGGCGACTCCTGGATTTCTCCAATCGACAGCGTACTCACCTGGGCACCGTTCCTCCTCCAAACGGTATGTGAAACCAGTTTTTTTGCAGGCGAAATTCCTGCTAAACACACCTTATGTTTTTCCTCCTTTACCGCCAATTTCTCCCAAATTGTATAGTTTTATTCTATATGATGATACGGTTTGCAGGGTATGGTCGATTCCGAGGGTTACAAACAGATTCAAGCGTCGGCCGAGAAGACGAAGAAGGCGATCGAGGCCGGGCAGTGGACTACCGCCACGAGCCTTTGGTCCACTACTGAGAACGTCATCATGAGAGTGACGAAGAACATCGATTTTTACAACATCCTCACGAAGGTTGGCCCGATGTACAAGCAGGCTGGACTTCGCCATGCTAAATCTATGGCTGAAGGTAATGAAAACTGTTTTTTCAGGTTTAGATGTATCGGTGTGAGATTGAAAACACGATGTGAAGACATTTTTTTTTTAAATTGGGGGTCTTTAAAGAGATAATCTGTAGAAACGTCAAAACAAGGAGGTTTTTAGTAAAACTGTAATTTTACCTGACGTCATAATTGCACGAAGTTATACAATGCGCAATAATGGCTTTCCGAAAGCTTGAAAATTCAGTTTGCATCATATATGGCGTGCAGCGTGCATCCGCACTCTATAGTGTTCGTTAAAATATTGACGCTGCCGCGTCGTTATGGACATGTAAGAAGGTGGACCATTGACGGGTATGTTGTAAACTTGCTCTTCAAGGTTTTCGAAAATGCACATCGAACGTTAAGTAACGCACGATCGAAATTTCGGATCGCGTGCTGGATTCACGCGAATAATAAAGTTTCTTTTATTTATACAGTTCATGAATATAAAGAATATATTTACATACGTATTATTTAAAGCCCATTGGAAATACTTGGATATCACGACACGAATGGATATAGTTGTCAAATAAATACAATGGTGAATATCTGTCAATTTAAAACACAAGAATAATATAATGTTTTACATAACAAATAAGTGTAAAACAAATTAACATTCTATTAAAATTAAACAATTGATTTAAATTTGAATATCTTTAAAAATAACTTACACAATTTCGTAAAAATATATCTCTGAAAATGCAAAAAAAAAGAAAAAGAAACAGGTAATCTTGGTACCCCAACAATTTACTGTACTCCTTTACATAACTAACAAAGAGGAGTGATAAAGAGGCCGTTATTGAGTGTTTATGTGCGTTCTCATAACGTATCTTCTTCTCATAAAAACAGTTATTGAAAAAAATTTCACTTTCTGTTTCATCACATGATCTTCAAGAGATATGTGTAGCGATAATTACTTGCACTTATTTTTCGTAGCATAATTTACTTACGAGAATTCGAGAAATTCAGCAATTGACTCCAGAAAAAAGCCTCTTAGAAACATACTGCCTTTTTAAAGACCACATTGCCCCCCCCCCCCCCAAATGAAGATGTTTTGAAAGACTCTTAAAAAAATTATTGCTTTTCTCGGTCAGAATCTTTGCTGAAAACCGAGCTGCGCAATTTCGACGACGTGAACCTGGACCAACTGATGAACGGCCACGTGAAAAAGGCCCTGAACGTCACCCGAGCCTGGGGAGCTCAAGCCGGCACTGTGTTCAGCATGCTCTATGGTGACTTTATGAAACCCGTCACCAATATAGGTAAGTTTAATTTTAGAAAAATAATCTTAGTTTGCCTACAATTTTACAAAATACTTAAAATTATTAAATAACAATGAAAGTAACAAATTATATATACGTGTGTTTGTGTCGAAGCTTGAATTTTATAATTTTTATATAATTAATCTTCGATCTCGGAAGAATATTTTATTTATTAAAGTAATTCGATATCTTTTAACCGATCGTTCAATAAATAATTTTAAAACGAATCGAAAAATCAATTCGCCACGGGGGCACACCACGCATTACTTATCCGAAATTCCCTCTCGTTACGTGTGTTGCAGTGGAGCGGCTGCTGAAGGAGACGGACCTCAAGGTGTTCGTGTACACCGGCCAACTGGATCTGATCGTCGACACGCCAGGTAGTACATTTTTGCACTTACGCAAGCCGACGTCGCGATGCGCCCGCGGGATTCCTCCGGGGATCGTCCAACCGAATTTGCTTTATGCAGCTTCAATTACCGCGCGCGCGAACCATAGGCGGTTAACTTTAAATCGCCAGGTGAAAGTTTGATTGAAGTTTCTTTTTATGCTGGGATTAATTGTAATTGTCCGGGTCCCGGGCGTTATTGTCCGTGCAATTCATTTTTTTTTCCTCAAGCGAGAGATTTATTATAAGTGGTTTAATTCATTTGAATATACGCTACTGTATTTAGGCCTTTACCCTCTTACGCAGCAGGAAGTATTCCGTTCAGTTGCGTTATGAACTTTTTCAATTAATAATCCGTCAATTAAATTTGAATAAAATTGAAGTTAAAGGAATTTTCGCTAAAAGAGTACTTATTGCTATATTCAATTTACAATTACCTGGAATAACTGTCTTTACTACGTACGGTGGAATTCCGCTTCCTTTACGACATCATAATTAAAAAAAAATACATCGTCTTCAAAAGTAGTTTAAAGCTTATCTGCCTTTGCGGTTTTCGAGACTCGATAAAATCGCATTATTGAAAATGAAAGTAAGTTGCGCAACGCCAAAAGTGCAGGAAAAGCCTATCATTACAAGTTCATACCTCGAAATGATCTGTATTACCCTCATTTTCTCCGACCACAAAGATGTGAACTAAATTGTCAGAAATAGAGGGCATAATGACGAAGCTATTTTCTGAAGAGGTAGTATTATTTCTTATCTATAATAACGGTGTATAGTGGTTTCGTTTTACAATCGCATAGACTCCAAGTCATTGATTATAACTCATAATTACTAACGTAACTTTTCTGATTTCTTATCATATTCGTTTAGTAAAACGCAAATTATTTGAAAATAAAATTATCAAGATTTTAAAGCATTATATAATCACTTAAAACTTTTATCCCAGCTCTGTGAAAATCATTAAAAATATCTTAATACATAATTTTTTTCAACATTTATTTCCAAAGTTACTGGGATTCGCACAAATTTATTCAATTCTGAAATAAATAAAAAATGTTGTTTATCACTAACTTTCTTTTATACAATATTTAATGCAGAGATAAATAACGTAGAATTAAAAATACAATAATGATAAATCAAGCTTACAAGTCGAGGAAACTCGAGAGATTAGTTTCAAAATCATCACCAGAATTCCGATATAGTGTAAATATTAATAAATCTGAAAAATGAACGAAGACATCGTGTGACAAATTTCTTTGATGAATCGGATGAAATCATCGCTTTCACGGCACGATTGTGACGGCTTTGTAACAAAGTACTCACCTTCGTAACGACTCTTTGACACTCAGCCAAATCTCGATGACACGCTTTGTGCAACAAACTTTCATTTTTAGCGGATGAACGAAACGGCTTAGACGTGTGACATAGGAATCTGCTAATTCCATTAGAAGGATCGCTAGATTTTGATAGACGGTGTCAGAAATTAGAATCTTCATAAAAGGGAGGTATATTTTTGAAATCGCGAACAAACAAAAAATTGGTGTGGCGAAATTCAGAAATTTAGAAGCTAATATGGGCAATTGAATGATACTTTATATTGCGATAATCTAAGAACCTTTATGGAAATATTCTTTTAGGATAAGTTACAATTAGAACGCTCTAATTCTCACTTCATTTCATCAAATTCGATATTTCAAGACGCATTTTACTGCTCCGAAATCTATGTTCTTATTTATTTTCACTTTACATTTAATGAGTACATCAGCTAGGTACTTAAAATATTTTCATTAAATGAAACTTAGGCCGAGTAAATAAACAAAATAAAAGTATCAACACTTTTATAATATGAATACAGGCACAGTACAGTGGGTCGAAAAGCTGAAGTGGGAGGGCGCCGCGAAATGGAGTGCAAGCCCAAGGACCGCCGTCGTCGTAAATGACGTCATCGAGGGCTACCGCAAGAGCTACGGCAACCTGTTCTTCTATTGGATCAACCGGGCCGGACACATGGTAAATTGTCAATCCGTTTCTTTAATCGAACACTCACCATCGTTATTTATTGAGCCTATAAGAAAATATGGATGTATCTGGATCGGTATTCAGTCACATTCATATAAATATATACGTAATAGTATTTGACATTCTATAAGACAGAGAAATCCCATTTTCTTTGAACAACGCACTTGACATTCAACGCGGCTGCGGGTGTCACTTTCACGATACGTAATAATTTCTACATTTGAATAACATGTGAAATAGTTTGATGAAAATAACCAGACTATTGTATGGTTGTGACATTTAGTGAATATTTCTATTCATTAAACCGCTTTATATAGCGCCTAACAAGATTGGCTATTGACTTTTACAAGTAGCTGCGGATAAAAACCTATGACTTTACGTACCGATCAATTAATTTAATTTGTACGCTTAAGGAACACACATGATGGCAATTACCATTTCCCCGTTTATTAAGTGTTTGTGGAGTCGGAAACGGAAAACTCACAACACGCTACTTTAATAATCCTTTGCCGGACAGTGAAAAGCATTTAAAGTTTTTGAATTACCCTTGGCTTTAACGATTTTAGAAAGCTAAGAAGACAAACGTTGTGTACAGCTAAAGTACAGTGAAATAACACACCGAATGAAAAAAAAAATCAATTAACGTTCACGTTTTACGGCGAACCGCGCGAGATCCATTGATTAACGCTTTAATTTGCCGCTTTTACTATACGGCAAACAGACGAATTACGTTCGTCAAACAGTTTTTCTCTGAATGAAATTTCAAAACATAATCCCTGACGTCTCTTTGTTTTATGCTACTGTTATTAGAGAATGGGAAATTTAGTTTATGAAATATCCAGTTTTACAAAGGTGCTAAACGTTATAATTCGGCATTTTTTACAAAGTTATGTACAAAGCCGCCATTAGACAAAATTCTTGAAAGATGACGCGAGAAAGTAACCGTTTGATACCACACGCGTGCAAATTAAAACCCCATCACTTGTTTTCTCTTCGCAGGTGCCAGCCGACAACCCCGCGGGAACCGACGCCCTGCTGGAGGACCTCACTGCCGCCAAATAGATTGCCGTCCACCTCGTACCTGCGCGTACTTCCTCTTCATTGCTATATTTATTGCACCACATAGACCTCCCACACAAACACCCTGTATATTTTTATGAAAAAAACCCAAGGCAATACGTTAACGACGACACATATATACATATATACTATACTCGCTCGTAGAAGAAAGCGCGTATAATGTTATGCGCGGAAAGAAAGAGAGAGAGTGGCCAGCGCCCAGCCGATTTCGGGAATGTAAAGTAGATTCGCGAGAGAGTTGATAATATATAAAGAAATTTCTACGAGCCAGCGACGGCTTCTCTTTCTTTTTTTCCTCGAGTAAATATTTTACGGGACAGACAGTTGCATGCGGCGCTCGCGAGCACCGCGGCTATACACTCACGTAGACGTTTTAATATATTTGCCCTGCAAACAGTACAATGAGAGCGTTCTTTTTATTATTTTGTTCCTGGTAAACGAGCCAGCGGAGATATACCGTATCGAGAAGTAATGATTATGTAAAAGAATGGAGCGAACAAACTTCATTGTTTTGGTGTATAGCGCGGAAGAGATTCTGTACAAAAAGAAAATTTAAAAGTGAAATTTAAATATGCAGATTATGAAAAAAAATTTCAATAAACACAAGCTTGCTCTGAAAAATATTTAACATTCGTTTATTTTAATTTCCTTCCTATTATATTATTCCAGTTGTTAAAAAAAAATAAAAGCAGGAAAAACATTAATACTATATTAAAATACTTTCTTTTCTTACATAAAAAGCAATACAAATTCCAATGAATTAAGCGATTTCTCATCGTTATTATTAATAATTGTCATAATATTCTCTGAAACAAGATAAAAATCATATTGAAATAGTATCTTTTCACAGTATAATATCTAAAAGTATAATGCTATATGATTACAAAACGTTTCTTTTACAGGCAAAAAATTTTTAGCATCAGGTAGCAGTATATAAAAATATTGACTTTCAAATTGATTTTAATAAAAAATAGCATCAATTTAATCAATTCCTTGAAAGTCAATGTACGTCCGTTGTACAGACGCTGTAATGAACAATCATTTACAGACGTAGACATACAATACACACGGAAAAGAAAGCTCTTGTAAATCTGGAACACTGTATTGAGTTTTGCTGATGGATGGAGAGCGGCATAACTATTTAAATGAACCGAACGTTCTGTGAATGGCAATGATCGGAGACAACAAAAGGACACCACAAATGAGTCAAAAAAACTTTGAGAAATTATATAAAGCATCATTAAATTTAATTTTATCCCTTAAAAACAAATTATCACTGCATAATTAAAATTAAAAAAAGTCACATAATGCCTACATCTATAAATAGCTAACTGTGGTTTCTTCAAAATTTCTTTCTGATGTTTATGCTGCTACCTGTACAGGCAAGATATGCAATCTCCACATCTTATAAGCTTTGAGAAAAAAAAGAGATAACCCGGGGGAATCGGTCACCGATGCCTGTTATTTCGCTTACCGGCATTATGACGTGGCCGGTGTTATAACGGAACATTAAACTCATTTTTTCGATGCTTTCGTTCCTGCGAATGATATTAAACTTTTTTTGTACACCCGTCCGATGATGTAAAGGACTCTTTTTCGTGCCAAGAGTTCGGTAACGTTGCCTAAGCCTGTAGTTGGATCTTGCACGCATGCCGATGCATTTTAATGCGTTTCCGCAATGATTTTTATGCGATAGCTCAAGTGTGTCGTTGTTTTTTTTTCATAGGTTTAGAGATCCCATTCTTTCGCAATCGATTAAAGAAAGCGTCGGAGAAGGTTTGTCTCTTCTTCTTCCGATTCGCGGATAGATTCCCTCCGCGATGTTTCGCAAGTAAACTTGTAATTTAAAATTTTCATCAGACGTTAATGGAAATTCCAAAATAATTGTCTTGTTATAATCTTACAAGTTTTCAAGATTCATTAATAATATTTAACAACTGCGTAATAAGCATACAGACACTTATAGCCATCAATTATTCTTGAAATTTGAGCATTAACTAACCCGAGCAAACAGTAAAACAGTACTACATTATGGTCTCAATACTCGACATTACATGTAGTGCGCTTATACGGACCGAAGCCCCGAGTGCAGCTCCAAGAAGCGTCGCTTTAAAAATAAAGCCTCGCGCCGTAAAGAAAACGCGCGGCGCACTTTTTTACGCTCGCCACAGCTACAGGCCATCCGTAAAGATTACCGCTCTGTGTTTTCGTAGAGAATCCGTGCATTGCGCATTGCGCGCCCATATAATCCCCGCGGCGTTATTTCGAGGCGTGTTTTCCTTGCCTCGCGGTCAGCGCCGATCGGTATGTTGATCTTGTTTTTTACGCAGGCGCGAGGAGAGAAATTTTCCTATGCGCAGCAGCAGAGAAGTGACACGGGAAGTGCGAGCGATGGAAATCCGAAAAGTTATGCGCTGTTTGTGCAAGAAGAGGCAGGCAGGAGAATTGGTGATTAGCTAAAGTGGACGGGAATTTATGTGAATTGTTTCGTTTTGTTTGTTTCCAAAACAACGGGGGACTCATTGCATTTTAAATTGGGAGTTCGAAAAAGTGCGACCGTTGTTTATGAAACGAAAATTATGAAACTCAATTGTGTAAGAGTGAAGTTGATACGATATAATGATGAGAATTCAGAAAGTAATGATAGTCGCAAGTGCTTTATCTTCGATTTTCCTGTTCACATAGCAATAATATAAGTATACATTCTTTTACAAAACAATCAAGCATCCATAAAATTCCGTAATATACACGTCAAGGGTTACTTGAATTAAATAATCACTCTAAACTGTTCTTAATAAAAGAAAGTCGAGTCGAAAAGCCACCAGCACCACCCAAAAAAAAAAAATCAAGCGAATAAAGAAAACATTCGCGGCTTCGGAGAAGCTCCTACGCGCGCGCGCGCACGTGGCCATGCGTGTATAGTGAAAACAGTAGAGCAATAAAACATTTCTGGCCTCCCCCGCATTTCGGCAGCGATCTCGAGACGTGCCCTGCCTACCGGAGGGCGGAGCTTGCGCCTGCGAACTTGTCCGACGGAGCTTTTGGCTGGTATCAGCAGTCGATGAGTTGAACTTACATCGAGCAAAAGCTTCGCGGTCGAAGCTGTAGGAAGTCCAAGAGTTCATTAGAGCGGTGTTATGTGGTGGAAGAGATTTAGCTGCGCGGAAGTGATTGCTGTGCGGGCAGTGTTTTATTGTGATTCTTTCATATTCTGTCTTCTTGGCTCCGAAAATATGGCTGAAAATTGCGTAAAGCGTTATTAATGACGGAAGTGTATCGATATAATAGTGGTAATAAAACTTCTGTTGTTAGAGGCGTAATTCGAGAAGCTATACTGGCTGAATCCTATCACTACACATTTGAAAGGTATGTTAAATAGTAATTATGCGTTCTTATAAATAATCTTTATTAGAGCAAATCTACTAAATTTTACTTTTTAGAAAATGCCAAAGTGCTTACTTATCCTAATTAATAAACCACGAAGTAAAAGTAATTTTATCGCAGTTAATGTATACGTCGAGTTAATTGGAAATTAATCGCGATTCTGCTTGAAATATTCAAATTGCGATCCATTTTACTACTTTTTTTGATAATTATTAATGCAGCATGATATATTTACATATCAATCTGAAAAAGAAAGTTTCGCAATAAAAGAAGCATAAAATATACATCTAATGACAGAAAACTTAAAAAACCGAGCCATATAATGATCCTTCTACCTAACAATGAACTAAGACTACAACAAAAAACTTTTAACCACAACATAGATAGCGTACATAGAGTCATTGCATCGAGTGCGGACGCATGCTTCCTTGCAATTTTCTAGGCGCAAATTCACCTATCCGTCTATACGACCTCCTCGTTAACTCGCGACGACGCATCGACGGCAGCTTTCGCCACGCGCGCCGGATATACACACCATCCGAAGTGCGTATGTGCCTGCTCTGACATTGCGAATTCGCGTATAGGCTAGAGTATTATTCCGTGCATTAGCTCAGCGTAAACCAATTCTCCATGTCCTCTATCTGTGTTTGTAACCGCTTGAATTATAGTGAAATAAAGCTGGCAGCACAAAAACTACATCAGAATGCTTTTTTAGCTGCTTTAAATTTCCAAACTACGACTACACTTACTTTCACAGATATACTGTTCTAAATCGGCGAACGATATATAATTGCAGTTGTATTGACAATTCGTCCGTGGTGTAACATGATGGAAGAACTTTTTCCGATTCCCTCTCTGCTGGCGACTTCTCGTTACTACAACTGCTTCAACGTAGCGCAACTCTCGTCGAAAATCCTATGTCAGCTTCCGTCGCCACAGATCGCCTGGACAACGATACAGCAGCACTGGTGCGAATAAATTTTAATCTATTTGAACTTTCATTAAACCACTTTAAGTTAATGTAGTCTGGTGTACTCGTTTTCAGATAAATAAATATTAAAAATGCGGTTATTTTTACATATGAGCTATTCCCAAATTTATTTCCTTTTTACGTCTTCAAAAAAATAAAAAAATAATTTTTAAGGCACACGCATCGGGACAAGGCTTTTCTTGTTTTTTGAACTTTACCAAATAAGAAAAAAAATATGTGCATGCTAAATTTAATGGTATCATTTTATAATAATGATAAAATGTTAAATGGGTATTTTCTCAGAACAGTAAAAAAACAAATTAGAATATCTTATGATACAAGGGTAAATTTTCCGAATGTTAAAAAATGTATAATGTATAAAAATTCGAAAAAATTAAACAAGAAGTCCATAA
>UXGD01002015.1:0-29159 GCA_900474315.1 Torymus auratus
GTGTGCTCCTAAAAAAAATTTTTCCCAGTTTTGTGACACAAAAAGTGTGATAGTTTGGCGGATTTACTCATATATAATTTGCATATATGTACGCGGAATTGATGAAAATGCGACAGGTGCGAAAGGCAACGTTGACGTTTTTAATTACGAGGGTACACATGCGAAGTGGTGGGTAATGGATTGACTATATATACGGGCTACAGGTAGTGATAGCGTTCGGGGCGTAGAGAGTGGCGGACGCCGGACGCGCTAATTGCGTCGCGATGGAGATTTAAATATTTGGGGTGGAGAACGAGAGTAAACGATGAATTCGGGTTGATAAAACTGCCTGGGGAGGAGATGGAAATACAGGTAAATATCTACTCTACGAAATTCTCACAATATTAATACATACATACCGATACTTCTCAATCCACACGTGCACAACCCTTTGCATCCAATATTAAAGCCTTGCAAGGAGCCTTCACTATCCTAACGGCTTTTGTAACCCCTGATACCAGCGCTAACGCTAAAACGCCGCATGCGGAATGATTAATTCTCATCCTACCCCACCACTTTCGACCAGCTAAACAGTCGTCTGCCCCTCGGGGGGTTCAGGTGCGTGGCGCGTCCTCGTTTTAATGCATATTCGATGTTATACGAGTTTCCAGCGCATTTTTGCGAACGAGCGAGTAAACGAGGGAGAGAGAATTAATAACGAACGGTTATGTGGCGAGTTTCGGGGGGTATTTTTGTAGAGAGCGATGAGTTAATTATTGAGGCGCGGTGGTTGCGGTGCGCATTGGTAAAATTAATTGTGGTCGTGGGAGTGTATTATTTAAATTTTTTAACGGATGGGGAGGGAAGTTAAGGCTTAATGCGGTGGTGGAGATTTTAAGGGGAAAAGTGGGGAATGATGTGGATGATAAAGATGATGTGGTACGGTTGGAAGAGGATAATGTATTAGAATTTTTCAGTTGGGATTCGTTTGTGAATCGTGTTTCTCTAATGATATAATATTTATTTCCGTACGATACATTGAATGTAATTTAAAATAGAACAGATAAAACAGCATTCGAAGATTTTATTGTTTCGTTTGACTACGTTTTACAAAAACTATTTCAAACAAAAATCCTAGAACCGCAGAAAATCAAAATTATTAACCCAACTGACATAAACCACCCTCTTCGTTATGTAATTTACAATTTACAAGCAATTTTAGCAACATAAATAGAAAAAAAACACAAGCCCTAAAACACCCCTAAAATTATTACCCAAACTTCTTTCCTCCCCACTCACCTACCCCCTCGACTTGCATAATGCAGCAGCAGAGCGCGCACGGAGCTCCCTCTCGAACCATTCACTTTTCATAGATTATATACGCCGGCATGAAAAAACACACTACACGCGCAAAAGAATCGCGCAACATCTTGCCCCACGCGCTCGTAATCCGAAAAAATGAGTTTACGAGGCCCTCGTAAACGCGCGGACTTTTCCGTCCATCCTACAGCAACAGCAGCAGTGGAACTTCTTCCTTCCTCGCGCGCGGCTTATACTCCCGCGGCCTTAAAAACTTTTTTACGCCCGCGAGGAGCTCGTCCGATTGGCCGGCGCGCCTGTACCAACGCTAGTCTCGCGCGATTATCGTCGTTCGATTTCGCGTTCTTTTTTTTGTTTTGCGCCTGGCAGAAATGAGCGAAAGTTTTACGCCTTTTTTATTTCGACTGCTGCTGCTGCTGCTGTGTTTGTGTGTAGGTTTGGCCGATTATTGGACGGACTGTTGATTGAATTTTTTAAGGGATTTTTATTTCGGCGGGAGAGTATCAAGCGTAGCGTGGACGGTACGCGAGCTGAATTTTGCACGTAGAATGTGGAGGGGGTTGCCGGCGGATGGAAAAATTCGTGTCTCGGAATAAACCGCGCGGAAATAAAATGAATTGCAAAAGCGTTTTAAATGTATTTATTTTCCGGCTATTCGGTTTATTTTCTTTTATTTAAACTTATATATGAATGGAGTTATAAAAAGGTTTTAAAGGCGATAGTAGAAAATCCGCTAACTAAGAGAATACATGCCAACCTCGTTTGTTATTATTAAATTAATTATGCTTTTATAATAAATGCTTTCAAATATATATAAATGTAAACAAGAGACTACTTCTTAACAAAGTTCATTTTAAACTAAAACAATATCACATCCACACACTCGCGTATAATACAACACTAATTGACCCTGTCCATGCCTCATCGGAATCGGAAACAATAACTCGCAGCTCGGATATAAAAATAGCCGCTCGTGAAAATCCAGCTCGCATCCGCTGTGAAAAATCCCCGCTGGGCGAAGGTGCATGCAGCTATATACCAGCAGACGCAGACCACCGCACAGTCCTATACGCGCTCAGCAAATACTTGCTCGGCACACACGCACACATACGCGTATGTTGACACACCCGTCGCGGCGCTGTATCTACACAGGCAAATACGAAGCGCCGCGCCGGTTGCGCACAAAAGGCGAATCGCTGCACACTTGATTAACGAGCCGCGCTAGCGCTTGTGTATATATTGTGTACAAAGTTGCGGGATCAATCGCGAGGGAGTTTCCAGCTGGAAAATTGAAATTCGCGTGGGTGTACTACGGGAGGATTGTGGCTTTTTTTAGGGAGTTTTTTTTTTGGGTGGCATTGTTTCTGGGGACGTTTAATTTTTCGTGCTGAGCGATTGAGAGTCGGGAGAGTAATTGGTTGCGCGGAGTTTCAAATGAACAGAGTTTTAGCTCTGTCGATATGAGTTTTTAGTTTCGCCATGATCAGGCAGTTTTGGTTATAAAAATTGTACCGACGACTTGTTGCCTTGTTTGTTAGAAAACATTCGTATATGTAAAGGTTTCTAAAAACTTACTGTAGGGTGGTCATATTTACGATAATAGTTGTACAGTTAAGTGACAACGCTCTCATGATCGCTTACCTGAAACATACAAAAATAAATGATTAAACTAAAATTCACACAAGATACAAATGTTATTAAATCATCAATCCCAACATACTATACGATCAATCGACACAAAGAAACATAGCGCATCTTTATACTGCCCCCTCTCCCTCCAATCCTCTGAAAATACCTACCTACCCGAGGGGATCGGCCGGTCAAATTTGCCGAGCGGAAGACGCCGTAGCCGACAACACCGACCGCGAACAGGCGGCGACGGGGCAGCATGTATGCATACACATATATATATACATATAGACACATACACACTCTACCTCTCCACGAGGAATATGCAATCAGCGGTCTGTTTGCGCTGGCCACGGCGCCGCGACGATGTACAAGCGCAAATGCGCCATGGCTCTCTCTCTCTCTCGCGAGTATAAATGTTGCGTTTTCATTAAAGGGGCTGGAAGGTAGCTGAGGTTCTTTGATATTACGGCTCTTTTGGTATATGCTTGATCGCGAGAATGAAAATTTTGATATTTTGTTTATTAAACGATACGTCGTAGAAAATGATATCGATTTTTATAACCATTACTCGACCTATCAAAAACCCATTATCCCAGTGATAAAGCCACCCGCATCTATAAAGACCACTTCGCAATATCAGTAGCCTATTTTCAAGACAATGCGAACAGCCGAACATAATACCCCCCGCCTCGTGTCCCATACATCATTTAATTACGCTCATCGCGCATCCCCGAACACATCCGCCTCCTATATATATACCCACTCGCCCCAATCGACAATACCGTCGGGCGTCCCACTTTATAGATTTATCGGCTCAATTTCGGAGGCTATACATATCGGCTCGTCTGTACACGCGCTGTCCCCCTCCCGCATTGGCGCGTGTATTATCCGGGGCCTCGACGTGTAATCGACACGATGTGCGAGTTGTCGCGATGTTGAGAGAGAGGGAGAAAGAGTTATCGCGTGCGTGCGGAGAGATAACGTGAGTGTGGCTGATGGTGGTGTAGGAGAGGGGGATAAAAGTCGTGTACGGTGGGTTCATCGATTTTCGGTCGGGTGGGTGGGAACGGGGTTGTTGATGGTTCGATTGGGTTATTTTGCAGTTTGTTTTTGTCGTTCGTTTCGTATATTTCACTGGTGATGGTGTATAGATGGGTTTTGGTAATGGAATTTTCTGTTGCATTGTTTCTGTACTTTTAGGTTGAGTTTGTGAAATAATATTTTTGAAAGATGAACATTTTTTTACCAAAATTTAAAAAAGTAAGAAAAGCTGTACTTATATAGGGGATACATAAGAGAATAGAAATCTAATCAATCACGAGTATAGGGAGAAATTTCTACTATTCATACTATGGTACAATTATGATCAGAAATGGACTGAATGAGCTATTAATTCAAGGAAAAAAGAGAAAAAAAAGTTTCGTCCGCGGTAAATAAGTAGTACGACCCCGAATATAGTCAGACCAGGCTTCTTTTTACTTTTATTCAAAAGGATGCATTGCAAGGAATCTTTGTCTATACTCTTCCAACAGAAAAACTCATTATTCTACCTACTCTATAACTACTATGCAAACTAGTTTTCTAAAAAAGAAAAAATTAAACTACTCTCGTTTAAAAATAGTTGTTTACATATTACTTAATTATCCAGCAGCGTATATACAGCGTGCACACGCGTCTGCACACGACGACTTTCAAAAGTCGTATAAAGCCAGAAAATACGAGATCATATAAGACAGAACTTTACCCTGTTCGATATCGAACAATAAATAAAGAAGGAACATTTTTCCGGGTTCGGAGAGAGTTTGCCGAGTCTGCTCGCGCGCTTTTTGTTTATCGCGTTTCGTGCATCGTGTTTCGTATACTTCGAGCTTCGTGTGTACTTACTTTACAGCGAGCCGAAGTCACGACAGTTCTGTACTTCGCCGAGTTTCGCGTATATCGCACGAAGATATACAAGAATTTATTGTAGGAATTTTTCCAAGAACCCCGAAGAAAATTTCGAGATTATTATTCATATAAAAGAAAAAGAAGGGAAATAATAAATCAAGCTTTTATCACTTGAATATCTTATGAAATAATTAAACTTCTTTTAAACAATACGCTGACGAACTTCCTACACCGAAAACCCTAAAAACCAGCTCTTATCCTGTCCGGCCCGAACCATTTCGAAAATGAAAACCGCTCGCTCCCGACCGCAATTCGCGAAAACAAAAGCCCCTCGGAACACCACACGCGAGCCGAATTTCCGGCCGAAGCTCTGCCGAGAGTTGAAAAGCGGCTATACGCTCGTTAGCCGTAATGATTTTGAAATACCATTTAGATCGATCGGCGCTGACGGTGCGCTGCTCCCACGGGGAGAAAGCGAGAGGAGTATAGTTTTCCGGTGTGGCGTCGGTTAACGAGGCGATCGGCGATTTTCGAGGTAACCCTAGCGTCGAGTGTTTTCACGAGTTTCGAGATGTTCCGTGGGATTGTGGAGAAGAAAGATGATTGTTGGGTGAGTTTTTGGGTAGGTAGGTTGGTATAACAGTACGGCTTTATAAAGGAAATTTAATACTCTGCGAAGCGTCAGTGAATTTAATTATTATTTTTTAGCCAAATGATTACGGTGAATTATGAAAACGAATCGTCGAAGCGGAAATCTCATTAACAGGCGTATTTCTCTTGATGATACTCTTCTTCATTCATATAAATATTAATGCTAAAGGTATATACTCATGATATTATACCACTGTGAACGTAATACGTGAATAACAGGATGGTTTAATAGCAACAACTTCAAAGGCAGAGAATTATAAAAGCCAGCAAAATCCTCTTCCTTAGAACGCATCATAAATCCTTGTCACTGTTATAAATACACAAATCTTTTACCCTTCGAAGCTTTTAAAAGCTATTTTGAAATGGATCTGTATCCGGGAGGACTGACGAAAATAAACGTTCCGGTACACCCCACGACTGCTAACGTTATCAATCGCAAAAATTGCCCCGGGCGTTTCCCATTTCTTTCCCAATCGAATCTTTTAAAAGGCTTTTAGCAGTCATCGTGTTCCTTTGCTTGTTCAATTTTTAGTATATACATAGGCATGAACGATATGTATAAAAAATAGAACAGGGGATTAAAGTATATCAAGTTATTTACTCTTTCAATGCATGAAATTTCCGTATTTTAACGGTTAACGAAAGTAGTCTTCGCTCCGCGTGACAATAAATTTAACATTTCAGAAAAGAATAGAATAAAATCGCGTTACATAAAGACATCTGTTTCTGTAAAAATTCGCCAACTTTCACTTCGGTTCGGCGTACACCGCGTTAGTTTAAAGAATCTATCGCTTCCTCTACCTTTTAGGCGAAATTCCTGCTCATAACGTATTCAAGCGTTTTTGGAATCACATAACATTTTCTCCTCGTTTTATCGGAATTCTACTGCGAGTAATTGAAAATTCCCGGGATAACTCGGATGAAGAGTATATCAAAGTAAAAATGCGCGTATAATTTAACCCGCTAAATTTTGCCGCGCATTTGCACGACTGCGAAAAAATGATCTCGAAATTTATCACCGCAGCGATTAGGATCGATTATTGTGAGCTAAACGCGCTTTTTCAATATTGCCGTTTCAATCTCTTTAATTCGAAGCTGCAGTATAATAAGCTCGAGTATGAAAAGCAATAAATTTAAAAATTAATATTTTTAATCTTCATAAATGAATTTAATTATGTAATAAATTGTTGCAAAAATTATAAATTTTGTTATTAAAAATTAATTAAAGGAATTAGCAAAGAAAGTTTGAGGAAGCTATGGGCCAATGAATTGGCAGCGGTTTTTATTTGTACACATTAGACCACACAATTTTTGAAATGTATATGTCGATTTCTACAAGGAATTACCCCTAACCGATATATCACCTGACGTATCACCTGATTCTCTAGCTTTTATAAAATTAGAAGATCCAAGATGCTAAGATCAGATAGTATACTGCCGATAAGATATCAAGATTAATCTTGATATTGTATTGTCTTGCCTCAATATTGAAGACAATAATCGATACAATATTTATGTACAGTTTTCGATACAATATCAAGATTGTAAAGAATCTTGTGTTGTCTTGAAAATAACACCATTTTCTAATCGTAATAATTTATCGAAATAATCACAATTCAATAAACTTCGGTAGTTGGTGATGACCATCTATTAACGAGATGTTCGAGTGATAAAGGTTGGCGGGGTGGTAGACAACTCGCTCCTATATCTCTTCAAGCCGGTTTACTTAGGTACGTGAGGCTACAAGGAGAGGGCACACCGCCTAACGGATACGCATTAATTAGTAACTCTGGTCGACAGCGTATTATATCGCAGAAAAAATCAAATTTCAGATTTGGCATTTATTTATACTTGTGCTGAAAATTTATTGTTTTTGTATTAAACCTAGTGTATTTGTATATTAAATTATGTTTAGTTACATTATTCTTAAAATTCAGTAAATTTGTGAACTCATCATGTAAATCTCGATTGCATATTATATTAAACTTAATACATTTCTGTATGAAATTATTTTTATTTACGTTTTTTAAAATTTCACTTATATTCTTAATCTTCATTTCGATTATTTTTAAATTTCATTTGCATGCGTAACTTAAGTAAATGTTTATTATAATTTTACTAAAAACTGGCATATACTTTTATATTCAGTCGTTTTCTGTTACTCGTATTCAATTTCAATACAAAACCCTTAAACTTCTATTACATTTGAAATTTCAATATTTTTTTGTATTAACTTAATGTATTTGTATATAAAAATAACATTCCGTTACATTATTCTTAAAATTTAGTAACATTTGTAACTTGAAAGTTTCTTAAATTTAAGGACAATTATTTCAAAAACTTACTATTTTACGTCTGCGTACCTTTCTCTTCTAGGCGGACCTCTAATTTTTTAAACAATTGACTCGCTTTTTGTTGCACGTCTGCCTAACTCCAATATGATCAAGAATTTCAAGACAAGACAATAATACTTTTCATATTGACTGAAAAGACAAGAGAGATATTTTCAAGAATTTGCAAGAGCGAGACAATAATTACAGAAATATTGTATTGTCTCGTTCTCGTGCAGCCCTACTCACGACAGAACATGTACTCCGCATCATCGTATATATTTTTATTCGTTATTCGCGACATAACTTCGCATCATCCGAGCGGGGTTTCAGAATTCGCCGTGTGCGCCCGTTATTAATTAAATAGAATACCAGGGCGTGCTCCGATAAAACGACGCGCGCATTAAAACGGCCGCAGCAACTTATATAAAAAATAAAATTCGTTTCGAATCGGTCATACATCAACGCGCGCGTTTCGAATAAAAAAGGCGAAACATATATATAACTCATTAATCAACGTCTACCGCGCTATAATAGTGTGACAATACAAGCAAATCGGCCAGCATATCTACACACACACACACACACACACACACACACACACACACACACACATATATATATACACAAAAACAACACAGCTATGCACATCATGCGAACGCTACCAAATGACAATAACATAACACCCCCCTCCTTCCATATATAAACGTTATATTATCCATCTTATTCAGCGACGAAAGTCCTTTGGATCATCGGCGACGCCGCGCGTGGGAAAGGGAGACAGGAGCATAATAACGGCCCATTAGCTGCGCGCGGATAATAAACACGGAATCGGGCGCAATAAAGTGACGCGGGTGTGTGCGGCAGTGAGGAAATTATGCGCGCGAGAGGCGGAGAGCTGCGAGGAAACGTCTGCGGGTGGGGTGAATGAAAAATTGAGCAATGGGGTGGTGTGACTGTAATGGATATTGAGATAGGTTTTGTGTATCGTGTAACAGTCAGGAGGGGAAATTGGGATTTTAAGGATGGAAATCTAGCTTTTATTATGGATTGATGGTCCTTGACAGAATTAGGTTAAAAATTAATAGATGATAAATCTCTAACAATAACTCCAGTTAAAAATTAAATGTAAAAGAATGAATAAGAAATCGTGCTATTAATAGGGACGTCGGAAAGTTTTTGTATCGGGTATATAAGGCAAGAAATTAATGAGACACTTTAAAGTGTTTGCAAATGTTACAAGTGTCTCATTATTTTCTTCGCCGATGCAATATCACAAGAATAAACTCGAAGTCACTTCTCCACTTTATATAAACTTCCCTTCTCCTCCTCAAAAATCCCGTACTATTTCACCCCATTTTCCAAACCCATCAAGATTTTCATCATTTTTTTTTCCTCCACCCCATAATCCATCTTCTCCACCGTTCCCGCGAACTTCTGCTTTATCAGCCTCCTTGCAATGCATTACAAATGCATCATCATTACCAGAGCTCTATTCACGTCCCTTTTTGTTATAAATAACACCATTTCCCCTTACACGGCGCGTTCCCTTCCCTCGAAAGTAATTTCCCATAATTTCCCAGAAGCACGCGCAACAGCAACAGCAGCAACCTCGCTTTCCTAGCAACGCGCACTTTTTGTTCTCTCTCTGGCTTGCATCTGCATACCCGTCCATACTCACTGCGCTCGCTCGCCATTAAAATTTATTCAGCGCGCGTAGCGCGTCTATCGTTTCCTCTCTCCCGCCCCCCGCGGCTATGCGCGTTTCTATTTCTCGCCTCTATACGCGCGCGCATATAGCATCCTTTCGCCGTATTTTTCTATTCGCCTTCTCCTCTCTCTCTCTCTCTTTCTATTTTCTCTTGTACGCTAGCCTAGGTCGAGGCCGCGCCACTGTCGCCGAGTGCATTTGCATATCGTCAAGACGATGTCTCGAGCTGTGCATATAGAGACGAGGCGGAGAGTGTGTATAGAGGAATAGAGAGAGGGAATCTTGGGTTTTCATGTGGGAATGTAGCTATCTGTGTAGGTTTGATGGAAAGATCTACTTTGATGTTTAACGAGGAGTGAGAGAGAGGTGGGTGGTGTGAATCGACAGACTGGGAATGCACGCTGGTGTGGGCTGTTTGGACTTCTTTGAAGGTTTTTGTTGGAAAGGCCGTTGTGATATAATGATCGTGCTGTGCGTGTATCGTTTTCTTATAGTTTTATTTGTAATGGTAGACTGGTAATCACGAAAGCAAGCTTTACATATTTACCAGTAAATTATTTTTGTAATGTACTGAGAGATTATTGTTTTCTTTTTTCAATTAAAAAGCTATATTGAGAAGCTATTTTCTCTCTCTCTCTTTCTCGCATCCTGATTATAATAGTTCTAAAGTCTTAGTTTTTCTTGTTCTATTAGCATGCTGATACAAAAAACGAAATACGCAAGGATTACCAGTCATTATATCGTCGAATACCATTAACATTCATTAGAATTCTATTTATGCTGCGGCTGATCCTGATAAATAGCTACAAAATGAGCTCACGTCTGCGTGAAATACAATACCATAATTGAGATTTCTTCAGTTTACTTCCTCTATAGACGCGACCGAAGAAACCAGAACCAGAGTAGGGTAACCAGCCCAGTAGATAGATACCTTACCAGTAGATAGACGAATTATATAGTTTTATCATTACGTAAAGAAATTTTTAAACTAAAATACACTCATCTTCAAGAACTATGTAAAACTAAGTGAGAAAACTTTTTTTATTACATCTATCTATTAACAGTAAGTTGAATCATTAATTAAAAGATCGTCCATCTACTAGCATTCCGTCTGCTTTAACCGTCTATCTATTGGGCAGTTTACCCTACAAAGCCTGAGGGAAAATCTAAAATAAAAATGTTATTTTCTGTAAAATCAATGACGAAGTGTGCATGTCATTTGCATAACTCGTACGAATAAAATACAGCACGTCGTATATAAATTGTTTCTATAAACGAAAATAATAAACAAACTTTTAATCTATCCTATATAATTGAAATGAGTAGTCTCCGCTGCTGTAAATTTCGCTCTGTATATAATTAATACTTAACCGCGTGTCTGCATTTCGTTTATCGTTCGCCTGTCATCGCGGTTATATGCTTGAAAAAATAAATCCGGGAAAAATGAGAAAAGAGGGAAAGCTAGAATCAGCGAATTCGATCAGTCCCTGGTTTAGATGTGGAGTGGATTCGTTCGACTCACGCAACGGAGAAATATATATACGCGCTTGGTAGGAAAGCTGTACAGGGGAGAAGAGGAGGACGACGTCTTAACTTTGATACAGGATTTATCACCGAAATATAGTTCGTGGTAATTGGTTTTAACGAAGACGTCAAATTTATTTACCGAGTTGCTTCGAGAAGCGTTTATACACTTTGTAGGTTACTACTAAATTAGTGAACGGTTTTAGGATCTAGATAGAGTATATTTTTTAAAATAACCGCATGTAACTATATTTTATTGAGGTTATCGCGAATATTACAAATGTACATATGTAATTATCGAATGCGTTTCGTGTTATATACGTTAAAGTATAGCTCTGAATTACTTACGAGCTCGCCAGTGTAATTTATAATGGCAAAAACTTAAGTAATTATTTACGTTGCTTTTAATAGATAGGTAAATAAATATTAGCTAGCGCGGGTGATTTTTCGAATGGTGTCAAGCTTTATTAAGCCATAATTTAGGGGAAATAATTATTAACAATCGTCTAATAAATATGCTTATAATATTTACTGCACTTATAATTCACGTGTCGAGGGGCTATTACATACTGGTTAGCAGGCACGCGAGCGTATTCGCATACTTTGCGTATTATACATATATATTTTTTTAACCTACCCGAAGAAAAAGATATATTTAATTTTCTTTGAAGAATATAGTTAACTGCTAAATTTCTCACAATTTGCCATTGAACAAACAAACTCTCTGAAACGTTGAAAAATGAAAAGTTTTTCTGGCCCTTTGTCTTTCGTTTCTCTCAAAATTACTTCCAGTCGGTATTCAAAATACGATGTAAATTATAAAATATAAATTTCCACAAACACAATGAATTTAACGACAGGTATTGTTCAAACTTACAATGGCAAGTGTCTAATGCATTCGAAATATAAAGGGTGTCACGATTCTTTTGTACCTATACGTGTGACTATTACAGTAGTCGAATTTATTTTATTCCATTGAATTAAAATGTGCAAATACTTGGCTGTTTTATATAAAGTAATTGTTTGCTATTCGTCGAAGTCGACTTATTGCTTAATATATCTGCAGAATTTAAAACGTAAGCATGTGAGTCGTGTGAAAAGGCATGAGACAGGCGGAGGTGTAACGTTTATTTATAGATTCTGATTCTTATGATAGAAGAGTTCAAAGTAACCAATTTGTCATCACAAATATACTTTCTCTCACTGCCTCTATTACAACAGAATCAATAAACAACACATATCTAATAACTTTTTCAATCTCATTTTTAAAAAGGTCATTTCAAAATACCCCGGAAGCCTCTAATTTTATACCCAGAAATCTATTTCCACCAACCCCTACAAACATTCCTCCACACCTCCCCTACTACATACTATCCCACACACCCAGTCCCATATTTTAATAACCTCCACTACCACCTCCGCTCCGAAATTCCTCTCACTTGCAATTACGCGTATTACATATCTCGCTCGTCCGCGTCGGCCAGTAGTGCGAGGGCGTGTCCGGTACGGCAGCAGCAGCTCGCATACCTCGGCGTATATACGCGAGTCTCTATATATGCGCGTACCAGAGGCACACTGCACTCGCGGACTACGACGACGACGGACGCGAGACGCGAGGAATACGAATGAGCGGAGGAATTTATGCGCCGCGCGCCGTTTCCTTGTAAACAAGGGGTGTTAACGACGACGCTGCTGCTGCTCTGTGGTTTTGGACTTTCGCTGTTATATGTGCGCGAGATTGTGTATAAGGAAGTAGTGGTGGTGGTGGTGGTGTAATGGATGATGATTGTAGGGGTAGGGGAGAGATGTTTTGAAAAGCGAGTTCGTAATGAGGTTAGTCGAGATAGCGAGGGTGTATTTTTCGAGGCGAGTGTGCTGGTAGATCGATCAGAATGCTGTTTTAATGGCTGATTGTAATGGAGTATCATTTATCTGATGTATATGCGGCTGCACTGACAGCTGGTTATGACTGATTTTAGATCCATTATATGAAAAAGTGGAACGCGCCGCGTTCGTATACGATATATATCATTTATACGTATAAATAAGATAGTCGATTTGAAAAGAACGAAATTTCATCATTTGAGTATGTATATAATATACGAACGTGCGGAATTGTTTTCAAGTTATAGATATAATTAAAAACTATATAAACGAACAAATTGATTCATTCCACCCTAATATATACTATCTATCGGTTCCATTAATGAACATTGAAATTTCGAAACCACAATCGCCGCTCTTTTACATTATCAAAATCACTCAGCCTCTGCACTTTTTCCTTATAACCCGAAGTATACCGCAGCCGCGACAACGAATAGAGACATATTCAATCGAACAAATTCAAGCCCGCGCGCGCGCGCGACAAGATAATTCAGCCGGTCCGCACATAACAAACGATCGCTCCGCCATGCGATAAACACTTCATCAAAGACTTCTCAGAAAGCCCACGTATAGGTACCACTAAGTACTACCATACCGCGCGCAGATAAATAAGCCGCCACTGCCGCTCTCTCGCGTTATAAACAATCCGAGCCCCCGGGCCTCGCTAATCCAATCTCTATATACGCGCGCGCGATTTATCACGCGATGGAGATTAGGCGGCAGCTGGAAATTTCAATCGATATACGGTCGGAGGAAAAATCGGCGACAGCGATAATTTGAGACAAAGCGGTTTTCGATGAAGGCCGCCGTGGTCGATATGTGTGTGACGCGCGGGCCATTAGCACGACGTCTTTGTTTTGTGAGGGGTGTGGAGGTTGGGAAGTCGTTAAAGAAAAAGTTGGAGGAGATGCGGGTTGGTGTGAAATGAGGGGGAAGAGAATGCGGAGGGGAGCGGTGTATATGTACGGTTCATTGGTTTCGAAAATTCTCAGCACATTTTTAAGATGTGTGGAAAGGTGTCGTAAAAAGTTACCTTTTTGAGGAACATAACAGTTACCCTAAATGGTTTTCATCCTATACTTGAGTTTTCAGCGATCGTTAACGATATTTACCAGAAAAAGCATCGATATAACGAACTATAGTCATTTTTACAACAGAAAAATCCTTTCACCAACAATCCTCTCGAAACCGATAATGAAGACCCAATCCACAACGAACACATCGGCCAGCAACTGCCCATAGGTCAACAAGGGCTTTGCGATTAAAGCCCGGTATAGGTACTTCTCTCTGCGCTCGCGCACACGCGGGTAAATCTAAGCGCATTTGCATAATATGCGTCCGGGTATAATATGAATTTTTCATCCGCGTACCATTGTTGCTGCGTGCGCTGGTATGTTCGTACATAGGAGGAGGGGTAATCTGAAATTACAATTCGAGAGAATCGGATATTTCGAGCGTGAGAATGTACGGATTAGCCGTGTAAGGTGGTCTGGTTTTGTTTCGGTGCGTGTTTTCTGTTGTGTCCAGGGTATTTCGGCTTTAAAAGGTATTTGCAATATTACCTAGTTGTGGAATGATGCAATTTAGGTTAATTTTTCATTCGTAGGATCGAACGATCTTTTTATTATTATGTGAATATTGGTATAGGTACTCAATTCGATCGAATATCTCTGACCCATCAACCACCCAGAGTCTCTTTTCGCAAACTTAGCCAAGATAGAGAAGGCACCGCGGCTTTATCTCGAAGTAGATTAGAAGACTTTTATACCTGACAAATTCCCGTCATTTTTCGTCCCCCGCCAAGTAATCCGATAAGCATAATTTCTTCGCCTCTCGCGCGGTATATAAGTAAGGAGTTGAGCGAGAAATTCCCGCATCTCAGAAGAGAAATTGACTAACTCGCGGTTGATAAGCTGTACTACGGGTGAATCGATGGGGGCGGTTGCCGAGGATTTATCGTAATTACGTAATCATTAAACTGAAATACGGATTTCCCAACCATAAAAGGCACCTTCTTTAGGTGGATGAAGAGAAGGAAAGAAAATAAAAAGTTTCGTATACCAGGGGGGTATTCATCGGCGAAATGTAAATTCGCCGTTTCTTCATCGGAGAGAGAGAGAGAGGGATACATCGATTGCGCCATATTTCAATGCGCGTTTTCTTCGCGGAATCCTGCCAATTACAAAAAAAATTGTATGCTCTTTGATGCATATCTCGCAACTCTAGCAAAAAATTGTATTGAATATTCAATTACTCTTATATATATGTTTCGATAAAAATCCATTTTCTTTTAACAATATATACATAAAGAAATGTTTTCGTTTTTTATGCACACACACTCGCTAATATCAATGATGCTTATAATACATTCAAAGCATTCATTATTCATGCGGTAAAAAACTACTTCTACCGTATACAACCGTAAATTTCCACTGTATATATCTATCGCTCGTCTATTTTCCGATATCAGATACATATACACACACTCGGCTGTTCTCACTTTCAACTCTCAACGTAATTAATCGAACCCCAAAAAAAATCCCAAAACCAAGCGCGCAACATCGTATCTCCCCATGGCTTTTTCCCTCGCGCGAATATTTTCCAAAGACTTCCTTAATCATGCCCCTTTCTTCCTCACAAACCCACACCTCCATCACACACACACACATACATATCCACTTATATATGCTTGGTGAAAAAGCAGGGCGCTAGACAACGGCAATTTATGGGCGCGTTTATGCTCGCTCTCGCTTTCTCAATGTGCACTTTCTACGCGCTCTCGGGCGACAGCCTCCAAGGATTATGCAATAATCGCGCGGGGCCGAGCGCGCCCCGCACCGCCAGAGATATACGATCGTTGGGAATATCTTCGGGCGGTCCCACGCGATAGAGATACATATATACGTATATACATACATACACACACGCGGGCGGGTGGTCCTTTGTGAGTGTATATAAGCATTAGGATGCGTTGCGAAAGCGAAATGCTCTGTGCTCTCGATACACTCGTTGATTTTTTTCCCTTAAAGAGGGAGAGAAGGAAGACAATGCGAGAGGGGGTATTTGATATGATACTATATACGCGGTGAGGAGAGAGAGAAAGATGGGACAGCGAGAGAGGAATGGAATGAGGTGTACGCGCATATGCAGCTTTCGCTGTTGGGGATATGAGGATGGTTGGTCGCGGGTTATACGGTAGGTTGATGGGGTATTGTGTTGCTGAGCGAGAGGGAAAAATTTCGGGAGTTATGGGTGATGCGCGCGTTGCTGGAGGCAGCAGCGCGAGGGAAAGTTGGGAGGCTTTTGTGCGGGATTTGATGTGGACATTAAGTTTCATTGTGGACTGTGTGTGTGTGTAGGTATGTATACTGTGTACTACTAATGTGTAACGAATCGCGGAACGTTTTTGTCGGAGTGTATTGAAAGCAATTGTGGTTATTATGCGTTGGCGATGGAGAATTATACGCGGTGTTTTGAATTTTTATTATGTAAGAGAAAATGGAAATTCGGTTATTTGTACAATATTGAACAGATGCAACTTACGTGTCTGTATTAAAATTTTTACGAATTTTTGCGACTTTTAAATTTAATCAATTATCGATAAAATATATCACTTCGACAAACCCACCCACTAAATGATAGCTTTCACAAAGCTTATACCACGAACTGTTCCATCTATCACCCAACATTTTTACCCCACCTTGGTCTCTCTTCGCACTCTCCTATACGACTTTATACACAACTCTCTCCTCCTAACCATAAGTGAAATCGACACCCGCACCATCGCGCGACAACTTCACCTCCACAAAGACGTCATCGCTCTCTTACACCGGAACCCCATCCGTGCCTACAAAAAAAAACCCCTCCAACTCGCTACCATAAATCAACTTCTAGCCGCGCGCAGCATCTCTCTTTCTCCCTCTTGCATTTACGATCGGAGATTACACGCGCGCACGCACATACTACTCGATGCGGCTTTGATTTAGTGGATCCTGGCCGTGCGCCAACCACCGCCGCCGTGCGTTATCGCTCGCTTTTACGACCAGCTAATCACCAACGTCTGTATGTGTGTGTGTGTAGTTATAGGCGCTTTTCTGCTCGGCTAGCGTTTCTTTCGCCGGTGTACGATGGCCGTGAGAATTGGTCGTGGATATAACGCGCACGGCGCGGGTAATGAGACGCGCTTGAGAGGATGCATAAGCAAATCGACCGTTATATACGTTATACGTGGGTTGGGTGGCTTTTTTTGGGGGGAGAAGAGGAATGTGCGGTGTGGTTCATGTGGTTAATGAAATGATTTGATGATTGAAGAATCAATTTAGAGGGGAGTGTAATTGGGTTTAACGATATGAGGTTGGGTAGTTTTTTTTAGGTATGTGCCGTTATGACGTAATTATTTTGTAGGTGGTGTGGAGTTCTTTTTTGATTGGATTTCTAGTTTATAAAAGCATAAAGTTATGAGTTTTAAATATATGACGATTTCAATGGGGTGTATGAACGAGTTTTCGAGAGAATATTTAAGATGACAGGTTTATTATGGAATTTAATCGGAGTGCTCGTAAATTATTAATCGCAAAAATAGCTGGCTTGGTATAACGTTAGATAAATTAGGTTACGCACTTGAGTGCTTTTCTAATAGTTCCGATATGCAACACTATAAGAGCTGTAAACGCATCCTGTATAAAATCACTAAAACAAAACGTCAAACATTCACATACAAACGCCATAACAACGCTCCTCGTCCATTCCATTCCTCTAATCTCCATAAATCGAGCAACATTTTTCGCCAAACCCCAATAAACCCCAACCACAACAACAACAAAAAAACAAAAAACCAAGATGCTTAAAAAGCACTTGCTCGTCTCTCCCCCGTACGTTATATATCCCTCTATACCTCTAGCTCTTTCTCTCTCGCAAGTAATTACGCAATAAAGTTATGGGCTTTACGAGATCGTTTGCACCTACGGCTTAACGGCAACAATTACCCGCGCGAGCTCTCGCACCAAGAAGAGAATAGCCGCCCGAGGGAAGGAGCGGAATATAAGCGTCTCTCGTAGATTTGTACCAGCGGGAAAGTCGTCGGCGGTCGATGAAAAAGCGACGTATTTGTGGGAGGCGTTCGATTGCCGGTAGATTGAATCGCTCGCGGTTTTAGTATAGTTGTGTGTATATGTATGTGTGGGAGTGTGCTTTTCTTTGTGTCGACGAGACGACGGAGTTTTTGCCGATTTTAGTGGGAATGTTAAGTGTCGAGAAGGAGAACGACGCAAGCTGGATGCTGGCGCAGTGGTGCGGAATGGGTTTTTGTTGCGGGAAGATGATAGATGGAGATATTGTGTGTGTATATGCGGAGAGTCGTTTGAGAGTTATGATAGAAGATATATATAGTATTCGAACGCAATACCAGTTGAATATATATAACAAAAACGTTCTCCCGTGTGTATACGAATACTTCGATCACACGTACGATAGTTTCAACTTTTCTTGACATTCTTTCTTTCATAAACTAAAATTTAATGATAACTAATCCACCTAATCACATGTTAAACATCGACCAGTCGCAATACGCTTCCCACCAAAATACATGTCACTGAAACCTCCGGCTTAATCACCGTAGAAAGTAAACGATTTTGCATAAAGGATCACACAGTCCGCACGCGCCCATTATTCCAAACCCGTTCTCCTAATACCCAATCCAAACACAGCCTCGGACGTTTATTATCTCATAATGCCCCCCTCCGCAAGAAACCTCTCTCTCTCTCTCTTTCAAACCCACGCTCTATTCCTCTCTCTAAACGATCCATTTCATAACCTCGACAAAAGGCCCACCATTACCCATACACCGTGCGCTCTTTCTCTCTCTCTCTCGCAAAACCTACTATTTATACATACATATATACACCAATCGTGAAAAAATCACGCCTCGCGGAATTAGAATCGAGCAGGTGGCGCGCGAGGCTTACGCAACGTCGTAGTCCTTCCATGTATAATACAATATGCAGGAAGCCAAGAGGGAGAGAGAGGTTAGCCCCACAAATCAACGTGAGCGCGCGCGAGCTGCATAGAACACAGGAGTCGCGTCTGCTTTCGCATTCGACGGGGCGACCCATTTTCCTCGGAGAGAGAGAGAGAAAGGTTTATTTGCCCGAGCGGTGTGCATCGGAGGTCTATCTGCTACGTGAGCGCGAAGAGGGTATGAGGCGACTGCTTGGCTTGCAGGACGCCAGGAGCGGTTACCGCTGAGACTGTTTTTCTCTATGTTTGTTGGTCACGAAGGAAGTTATTTCATTGGTGGTATGGTTGTTTGGGTACAAGACGTGCGTATAGTGTGATTTGCTGTTTTAAGAGGGGGTGGGATAATTAGTTGCTTGAAGTTTGCTTGTTCCTGGTTTCTTTGTGTCATTTGGGACGTGTAGCTTACTTGGAAGTTGAAGGATGCCAAACGCATAGTTGTCGTTAGTCAGGACTTACCTGAAACAGAAAACAAATAAAGGTTTTATTAGTATTTGAATATCAAGTATTATACAAGTTGGTAGGACAAAAGAAGAGACAAAGAGTTGGTAGAGAGACAAAGGAGAATTTTCTTTTTATTCTGAGAATAACTTTGTGTATATAGAATCAGCAAATAATTTATAAGCCACTAAAACGAAGCAAAGCGCATAATATACCTCCGTTCTCCGCTTGTAACCCTCCGCCATTGAAACAACGCCATTAAACCGCTATTAATAAGCTTCGCCAACGAGACGAGCCGCGACTTTCACGTTATACACCTTCCATTCTCTACAACCCAAACCTCATCGTTCAATACCTCATCGCGATTCAATATATACACACGAACAGCCTACGCGCAATCTCTCTCTATCTCCGTCCCTCCTTGCAATTCTATTCTCGACCCACCGTGTAGCAATGTACATACACACGCGCGCGCAAGACTCGTCGTCGCGTGGTAATTAACTCTCGTGGCCGCTTCCTCGTTCCTTCCTCCAGAAATACACACGCGCGGAATTATGTCACGCGTCGCACGCGGTATCTCGTGTCTGGAGTGAGAGAGGAGAGACTATACGCTGGAAAGTCCCGATTTGTTATTGTAATAAAGTGCGAGTCTTTAGCGAGAGTCGCTCGGCCGTGCGTTTGTTGTGCTACCGCACGAAGAAGAGAGAGAGTAGTGAAATGGCTATTAGCGATGTGGATGGTACGTGGTTCCAAGAACCAGTGCGAGCGAGTGAGGATAGGTGCGATTTGTCAGGCGTTTTTCGAGAGGTCTCTTTTGGTTGTGGAGTGGTTGTGAATGTTTAGATGATATCGGGGGTTTTAGGAATGGAATGGGATTGGAATAAAAGTGCGCTACGTCTTTTTATTGCGCCGGTTTATGGGCCTTTGTCGTCTTAGCGGGTAATTTACTATTGTAATAAAACAAGCGCTCTCTGCGGTGGGTAAATAAAAAGAACGGTATTATAATATATATTATGCAAATTTCACGAGGTTTTAGGAATGACTTTTAGTATACGGTCACCGTTATGTCTGTAAATTTATATTCTTACGATTTTTGCTATAAGTCTGTGGTGATCGCAGAAATATTAACCATTAATAACAATAAAATTGCTGCATGTTTATGTATAAGACGGCGATTGGTTAGTCGATAAAAATCCATTTTGAAACACTAAAGAGGATTGCGGTAAACTGTTGACGAAAAGGAGGATGAACGGCGAGGATGAAGAACAACGTATCTCGGCGCGAGGATGAACGCCTCGTTGTTCGTCCTCGTGCCGAGATACGTTCTTTTTCCGTTCAGCCGTCGATATGTGACTTGGTCATTTTTGGCGCTGGGTGGAATCGCCGACCATATGAAGAAATCAAAGTTCGTCTATTCTGGATGAAAATTCAGACGTATTTAAATTCATTTAAAGATTTTTATGTTATTGCTTTCTCGTAGAGAAAGATTTGAAATAGTAGAATTTAAATTCTTTCTTTGGTTAATGAAATTTAATGCCCATGTTAATGTAGATGACGAGATAGAAGTCGACGTTCGAGGAAGTTCAGGGGGAGGTTGAGGAGGAAGTTCAAGATATAAAAATAAAAGACAAAGTATGGGTAATTTCCATAGAGCATGAAGATGGACTAAATCCAAACAAAAATGGATAAATATGAAAGCAGACAGACACAGCGGCTAAACGTATGGTTCCCGTCTGTTAAAAGAGGATAAAATATAAATTGCTCTTGTATTATGGTTATAGAGATAATTATATATTTATAAACAAATGATTATAAACAAAAGATATCGATGGCAACGATAAATATATTATAAAAGTGTTTTGTTAAAAAAACTAGTAGATAAAACGATAGTTTTCGAATAGAATTTTCATATAAAGGATCACATTTTTGAAACTTTGGAAATTTTTGTTTCTCGAAACTATAGGTTGGAGGAAAAAGTTGATAAGGATCATTTTTGCTCGGAAGATCACAGAGAATATCTCGGAATTTTTTTAAATCAAAAATATAACATTTTTCAAATTGTTTCTAACAAAATGTTAATTAACAATTCACCTGACCACTTTTCGGCCTGGCAACCTTGAAAAATGAATTTAGCCTACCAATAAAAAACATAAGGAACCATTAAGTTACCGAAGGGATGTAGAAAAGTATACATTGACCCTCCTAGCGCCCGTATTACCATCTCTACATACCCATTTTCCCGCCATCCTCATCCACCTTCGCGCACCTTTAACTTCCAATTCACGTCAGCCACGACGCGTCGAATAAAACGCCGGCATTAGCGCACGGGAAAAGGAAAGAGGGAGAAAAAAATTAAGACGGCGCTCGGGGGTGGCAGAAAGCTACGCGACGCCGGGCGTATAAATTAAGGAGCAGGGAGGAAGCGCTGGAAGGTCGATAATGACGCGGGGGTGAGAGAGCGAAAGAGAGGGATGATGCGCGGAAGGAGGAGGAGGAGGAAGAGAACGCTGCCGGAAATTTTAATTAAGTCTTTGTGTATAAGGGAGGTTATTGATGGTGGAGGGATGGGTAAACGGCGGTGGAATATTGAAATGGAAGTTTTTTTTATGGTAATGGGTGGGGTGGTGCTGCGATTGAAGGGTACGGTAAGATGTAAGTTAGTAAGTTTTAGAAGTGTTGATGGTGGTTTTTATAGAAATAAAGGTGGTTTTCTATACCGTTACAAGAAATATATTAAATAGTGTGTGATAATCCGAATCTCAAAGAATCTGGAGTTTTCAATCTCCTGTAAACTATTTATCAAATGATTTCTACACAAGATTATATACTATTAATCATACTTGTATCGAAAAATATTTTTGGATATTCTTCCAGAACACTATAGCACTATACCGCTTAAAGCAAACAAACACAGCCTTTTTACTATCAACTTCAAATATTTATCTCAACCAAAGCATTAAAACCATCTCCACCCGCTTACACCCTACCATACGCCCATAAATTCCCTTTCACCACTTTTCCACGAGCCTCACACATACAGAAGCCAGAGGAAAAATTTGTCTCTAGAGGCATTTCGTGTCCCTAGGCGGGCGCGTGGAAACACGAAGACGCGTGGAATCGAAGATGAAAGGACGAAGGTAACGAGCAGCATTATACACAGGTATGTGTGCGAGTATATATACGTGCCTCGTCCTCGGGTGTGTAACGAGGAAAATGAATTATCCTCGGCGGGCCGTCGTCGTCGTGCTTGCGGAATGAATTAACGGGCCGCGCGGAATGTGTCTGCGTCGTGCGAGGGAAACGTGCGGCGCATCGTGTGTATACACAGCCGCGTTCTCGGTATATGTATGACGAAGAGAGCCAAGCGAAGAAAATGGAAACTGCGGGTGCAGGCACTTTATTTTCGGCTGGAATTGGTTTAATTGCGTCGGGAAGTGCGCCTCGTTTCTTTCAGTTTCGGAATGAGGAATATTTCGCGGCCCCGTCGGGAAATGGAATGTTTTATATTTGCGTATACATATATAGTAGCTGTGAGTTATTATATTAAACGCGGTATACTGGGAATGTCATTTTGACAGTTTTTTAACGCGCAGTAGCAGCTGTGATAATAACCGAGAGTGGAGAAAGGGAATATTAAAATTTACGATATGGATATTACATTCGGTGCGTGTCGTATAATAATTTTAATTACGCAAAGATTTTATTATATTCTGTTAAAACATTGACGCACGCGCGCGAATATAATTTCATAAAAACGCAAGGCCTTTGTCAACGAATATTAGAAAACGAACTAACTCCATTACTAGAAACGTTGACACACACGTATACGTATACGTATACACTCGGTAAATAACATAAGCCAATTAACCGTCTAGCTTCGTAAAAAGCCAAAAGCGCACAAAGGCAGACTCTCGTGCGCGTCTGCACTTTTGCAAATGAAAGAGACAAAACGAGCGGGCAAAAAAAGAAGCAGAAGTACGCGAAATTCCATCAATCCTCTCTGTGCTTTCGCCAAATTAAATGAAGCTGCGCCCGACAAAGCTCGAGCGTAATTTGCATACAGGCGCGCTGGTTTAGGAGGAGCCACGCGGGTGAAATATATATAGAGAGAAGATGTAGGATCGCGAAAATCTCGCGCGACTTATTGTTATGTAAAAAAAAGTAGAGCTTTCGAGTGATTGGGTTTTGCGGATATGTTTGTCGTGGGTTAATCGTAATCGATGAGGAAGTGAAGAATTTTACGACACGAGTGCTGTAATTAGAGGTAATTAGGGAGGAGGAGGAGGGAGCGTTCCGTTAACCTATAATTTTCACAGTTAATCCGTAATGATCGGGTCCAATTTGAAATTCAAATCGATGGAAAATTTTAATATTCGGTACATAAGCCGTAATTAAAATTACCAATTTAATAATTAAATGGAGTCGAATTGAATTTGATTTTCGCTTATATGTGGGCAATTAGCGTTGCAAAAGCTCGCGTCGTTTCCATTTATTCATTTTTAAGAGTTTATTTAATATTTCAACTTTACGATGTATAATAAAATATGCGATAGAGTCTTTTTGTATGATTTATCGGAGAAACTGCTGAACATTTTCCAGAGTGATATATAAATTTTAATGGAATGAAAAATAAGTGAACTTCACGTTTTATTAAAAAAATACTTTTATTCATTATATCGATGAACTTCGCTCTAAAAATTTTACAAAATAAAAAAAAATGTATGTCGGCTCTTTTTCATCACGCGAAAAAATACCTTTCATTGCAAATGCCACACTTATCACTTCATCGCACGGTCCCACAGTATATAAAGTCACTCGACGAAAAAAAAGAAAACACAACCTTTGCATCACGCGCATAAAAAACAAAAAAAACGCGTTTCACAATTTATACAAAACTTAATCCCTGTACTTACCATACAACCCTATCCACGCATGTTCTAACATTACACACATACCCTCTCACATACTCACTCATAGGCAAAATCGACTAATTCAGGCTCATAAATATACTCGCCAGTCAAGCCCCCTATACCGCAATTTCCCGCTCGCGCACGCTTGCCGTAACCATTGCGCAACCGCAATTACGATCCATTAAACCCCCTCTATCTCGCACGCCAAAAAAAAGAGCAACATCGCTCCCGATAAATCCGCGTTCGCGCGATATTACCACCTCGTTCTTCCGCATCCTTTCTTCCCGCGGGGGTCATCTCTCTCCCTGCATCCTTCCAGCGCTATATGTATCTATATATATACACGCAATCGGAGCGCACGCAGGCAATTAAGCCGCGCTAACGAGCTTCCCGTCGAACGCGCGCCGCTCTTCTTATCCGCGAGGTAGAGGAGAAGTTTTGCGCGCAAGAAGGAGAGGTAGCTTTGCGAGCGTTATTTAGATGAAAATGCAGAGGGAGGAGGATTGTTGCGGAGTTCTGAGGCAGGAGGAGGAGGAGATGTGCAAGCGCGAGTGGAAGTCTTTGTGCGGAGTTGGCTGAGTTTCGGAGATGTTCTGTTTATATTAGAGGGAGGATGGGGGTATTTCGGGGAAGTAGTGTCGAGGTCTTCTTTTTCGGGGTGGTAGGAGGTGGCCGGTTTAAAGGCTTTCGCGGATGGGGGTTGAGGAAGTGTTCAATGGTTAATTTGGTTTCTAAACTTTTATAAAGATAAAAGGAATACATCATTTAAATATAGAACTTATAAATATTCATGGTTAATGTTCTTCTTTTTAGAATAATTGTACTGTAAAAACCAAAGGCATATTTCTTCAATCTTACTTAAGCTCTTATTCAAAAGGATTATATTCAAAGTCTGTATAATATATTTTTACATTATCCACCTTCACAACTATTCTACTATTCGAGAAATATCGAATGATACTGAAGTAACTTCATATATTTACTTTTCGCTTAAAACTATACTAAAAAAATCATCGCTTCCTAATAAAAATATCCTCTTCCGCATCTAAAACCCCACCACATCCAACAACTCCCCGAGCAAAACCACCTGGAGAACCTCTCCCAACACCCGACCACCCATAAACCACATCTCTTCCTCAATTCCTCTTCCCTTAACCTATCAAACATTCACTCCCTCTCTCTCTCCTTCCACCTTAATTTATTAATAAACCTCGCGGCGTGCGGTCGGCCATTTTTCAGGCGCTCGCGCCACCCATTACCTCTCTCACTCTCACGCACGTGAGAAAAAGGCTGTCAGGTTCATTGCCACGGCCGCGTCGCCACGCGGTTATGCAATTCCGTGCGTTCCCTCGCCCCCCTCCCCTCTATATAGCTTCCATCTCTCTCTATCTCACGCGAGCGTTAATTAATCGGCTAATTGCGACGCGCGCCGGGCCAATTAGCCGACGGCATTCCGTCTCTCTCGCGGCAGCCACGCCGATGAGTCGTCGCGCGACAGACGCGCGTATATATATCGGAAAAGAGAGGCGTCGGAAGTGCGCGGGGTGAGGAAGGTAGGCAGACGGGTGTTTAATTGAGCGCTCGATGCGATTTCCGAGTGGTTTTTGTGTTGGAAGGTGTAAGTGTGTAGGGGGTGTGTGGGCGTGATTGGTTTTCAGGTGTGAGTTTTTTGGAGCGTCGATGAAATTGCGTGATTTGCGTTGTTTAAATAATGTACTGATGATGTAAATATTTGATACATTTATTTACAAATTACTTTTAGTTTAATTTATATCACTCTGGCGTTAATGATTAAAGGGAAGTATAACATATAAATTAAATCGTAAATGCAGAAAAGGTATATAATTATTCGAAAAGAGAAGTTACCATGTAACATTCAATCTTTGGATAACGAATGTAAATAAATATCTTGTTTAACAGATAGTAGTTCATAAATCAACCCACGTGTGATACTACTGGATAGAAGGTATAAATTCTTTGGGTACTCAAGGATTTGAGAAGTATCGAATGATCCTTACAAGACTGTCAACATAAATTTCGTAAGCTTACTCCTTAGACTCGGTGATCTATACCTAATCCTGAAAATATGAAGGGTAGGTAGGTAGATAACGTATGTTCTTTCATCTGAGCCGATTCTAAAAGCCTCCGTCATTATATAGCACCGACATACAATATTCTTTTTATTCTAAATTTAAAATCATCATCGACATCTCACCAATTCATTTCTATAATACTTAAAATTTTCTTCCAACTAAATTTGTCAAACCACATTATCTCACCACTACAATATTTACAACCTCTAAAATTTTTCCACACCGCAGAAAAATACTCTCGCCGGAAAATTTCCTTTCTCACATCACTTCGTGGCACACAACAACCGTCGTCATCTCTATATCTTCGAGCCCACCTTCTTCCTCCCTCTAACGAAAAAATCCCCGCGCGCCAGCTCTCACCCAAACGCTCGCACACCGCGTCGTAAATCTCGGCGCAACTTTCCAATGCGCGCGAGCGAATCGCACGTCGCAGGCCCGTCCAATTACACGTGTGTGTGTGTCTATGTGCGATTTCTCCCGCAGCCAATAAACAAATAAATTAATGTAACTCATCGGCGCAGGCTTGCGCGCGCGTCTGTGCGATATGGGGAAAATATCGCACGCGGTAATAACGTGTGTGCAGAGGTATCCTCGCACGATGCAGGACGCGAGAGTATAACGAGACGGCGCGTAACGAGCGCTGTGCGCGCGTGTGCATTAATTAAATTCCGCGTCCGGCGAGGAAAGTTTCGCCGCCGCCGGCGGCTGCTGCGTGTATGTATTATAGTGATGCAAAATTGCGAGAGAAGAGAGAGAGAGAGAGAAGCTGAGGCTTTGAGTTGGGACGGAGATGCGTGCGCACATATGCGTTTCGCGGGAGTATGTGTTTATGTAGGTGAAAAGCTGGGTGTTGCGTGCAATGGAAAAAAGAAGAATTCTTCGGAGATAATGCCGAGAATTTTCTATTAAATTAGATGAGTTATGGTGAAGAGTAGTTTTTCTCCGTGTTTAGCATTGGATGGAACTGAATAATTAGTAGCGCGGAAAGAGAACTACAATGCTTTATTGTCAGGATTCTGCGAAAATTGGAAAACAGTACTGAATAAATTTCAAATAAAGCACGTGAGAAAAGGCTTTAAACTGCTGGATTGAATGATTAGAATATATATATTTTGTATAAAACGTATTACTTCTTAACGCATGCTTATTAAGTAGAATAAGCCGAAAACGGTAAGACAGACCTGTACGGATGCATTATATAAGTTTACCTTCAATTACCTTGTTCTTAGATTTTCTATGAAATAGCTAAGAATTTTTATGAATGAGCTTTTATGTCTTAAATAATTGCCTAAATTACATAAGGTCTCGTTAATTTCAATTTGATATCTCCTATCGTCCGAAGCGTTTATACCTACATTATAATTGATCTATACATTTTATACCTTAAAAGGCAACCCACAACATTAACGTAGTTATATAAAACCGAAATAATACTTGAGTACATTTAATTTTTCAATCTTTAATCCCCAATACACAAATTTACCAAATTATTCAACACGACATAATCTGGTATCAAATTATCCATCAAATAATAATTCAATATCCCCGACAAATCCAATACCCCCTAAAACGAACTACTAGACTCAATGAAAGAGACATCCTCCGCCCGCCGGTGAATCTACGACATGGAGAGATGAGACGCCAACGTAATAGAAGAGAGCTAAAAGACATCATCCAATTTACAAAAAAGCCAGAATAAAAAGACCAGTACAACAAGGTTATGGCAAGCAACAATCGATTTCAGTTTTAACAATATTTTGTATTAAAAACGAAATCTACTAAGCACGCTCTGGATAATTAGTATTTCCATAATGAAAAATACACAAACTGTTTGTAAAAATTAAATTTAATATAAATCGTGTGTAAAAATTTCAACTATACAAATAATTATACACAAAAAATAGACAATAACATCTGCTTCCAATACTGGCTCTTTACGCTTTGAGCACAATAATTATTATTAATTATCTTAGGTAAATTAGCAGGGAAACGATTAGTTCCAATAGATTCTTTGAGTAAAATCATGCTGTAGGCAAGTAGGTGAGCTCATCTATAACCTGAACTCGCCAACAATCTTGAGGAATGGCGCTCGCCATCTAGTGGGTTAATCTCCAACTATACTCTAGCGCTGCAAGAGTGCGCAGCTGCAGACGGTAAGAGCGCAAGCGCGACGAGGATTCCCATATCTTTTACGGGGATTCATATACCATATATCATTTTTGTAATAACATAATTTTTCAATAACATAATAACATTTTAATGGAAAATCGGCCGATTTTGTTATTGCTAAACCTTCCGGAGACTATGAAGATGATGTAGTTAAAAAGTTGGGAACGATTGGTTAAGTAGTTTTCGCGAATTCCCCTTACAGGTCCTAGTTTTTCAAAGCTAAGTTTTTTTTGTAATTTTTTCAAGTTACAATTTTTCGTGAGTGTCTTTATATTATAGGGGTTCAGTGCTTTGTCAATTTTTACAATATTTAATAATAAATTAAATTTTTATATTACTTAACAATTTTCTTAATGCACATGCATTTTTAATGCATACATGCTTTAGGAACATGAACTTACAAAAAAGTTACATAATCTCGTGGAAGATAGAGATCCGGAGTATTTAAAATATTAATATAATATAGATATCCAATACACGAATTTTTCAAATTATTCAACATACGATATAATATAACCGCGATATGATATAATATGTCACCGGAAGATTTTAGTTTCGCTGTACTCAGCACTGTACTTCCATCCCTCACAAAATCAAACATCAAAGCTGTTAAGAT
>UXGD01002016.1:0-29158 GCA_900474315.1 Torymus auratus
CTATTTTGAGGATCTAGAGTGCTTTCAATCATAGTCTTTTAATCTTGACTATAATATCTCAATGCTTTCAACTCGCAGATCTAGATTATGTTTTCATGAAATTAGATTATGTATATACTTACTTATATCTTCTAAAACATATTCGTTAGCAAACGCGATCAACGCAGTAATGGTCGATTTAATTACACTATAGAAACTGAAATATCTTTATACCATGCAGCTTTAACCTCTTGAATTGTATCGGAACCATACGACTATAAAAACACCCACGACACTCAAACTTTACGGTACTTCAGTCTCTATATAACAGCAATTAGAACTCCACCCAAGAAAAAAAAACAAAATTCACCTAGATCGCCAAAAACGTCTCAATTAATTCTCTCCCGGTCCAAAATTATTGCCCCTTATTTCATTAAACCGCCGACGACACTCGGTCGCAATCAAGTGCAGCCCCGCGATTACCGCAACGCGCGGAATTTAATGTAAGTAGCATAACTTATAACTCGCGCCTGCGCCAAAGTCACAAATCCTCGAAACTCCCTTCAACTATACGACGACAGGATTAATCTGCACTTTCTCTCGACTCTCGAGAGAGATAATCCGAGGCGTCTCGCCGCCGAAATGAAAAGTTCCTTCCTCGGCGCGGCCGTGAACAAAAAAAATCGATAACTTTTCCTATTTCCCGCGCGCGCGCGCGAAGAGGGTATTATATCGACAGTGGATTTAAGAAGTTTCGCATCGCTGTCTTGGCGCGTGTGTGTGTGTTTAAAGCCCAAAGTCAAACGACGAGCATATAGCTAGCTAACACGACTTGTCCGGTAAATATTTACGCTCTCGTCAATTATGCACGCGGCCTTGAGCGGTCGAGGCCGGTAACTTTTTAATGAATTTCGAAAAAGTTTCTTATTCTCCCCCTCCTCCTTTACTACTCGTAAAGCCGCGGCGTTATAATATAGTTTTGAAAAGTTGCGCCCGTTAATCTCGGCCTTAATTATTCATCCCTCATTCGTACAGCCGAACGTGTCCTACAGCAGCACGCGCGCCTCTCGCATCTTGCGCACGCGTAATAGTCCAAATTAATCAAAACAAGCCCATCGCGCGCGTACGCAAACTTTCTCATAATAATATACGTATATACACACATGCTGCTGCTGTTTTGCTTTATACTCTCGACCCCCGCTCTTCGGTTTCTTGTTTTTCCACGCGCCGTGCATATCGAGATTCGCTGGCTTTACGAGCCGCATAAAGTGCAATCTTTGCGGATTGCTCCGATATTGCTCTATCTCATACTCTCGCTCTCCATCCACATCCTTCACTCTCGGCGCCTTTGTTTCTCTCTCCCCGCTTAATCTCATCGCGCGGCCCGAAATAGTTACAACCTCGCCGTTGCTGTAAACAACAACAAGAACATCCGGAGCACACGCCGGCATAAATTCTAATAAAGTCCGCCGCGCGCTGTGTGTGATGCCTGGCTGCTTGCTTGCCCTCCCCTTTCCGTCCGTGCGAAATTTAAACTTTGCCGCTCGCGCGTCTTTATCCGCGGCCAAATTGCCTAGTCTAGTGCACTTTGGCTTAGCGCAGCAGCTACAGCAGCAGCTCTCTCATTTCTCCGGGCCCTTATAGCAACCTCGGGAGGAAATTGAGTTATCTCGCGAGTAAACCGTGAAAATGATCTACGAGGGGCATTTACACGAGAGAACGTCTCTCTCTCTTTCTCTTGTCCCGGCATACAAAACAGTGAACTCGCGTTCCCTCTTTCTTCCTCTCTCGGCCTAAGCAAGATAAAAGACCGGGAGGGGGCGGGACAGAGCGGAGAGCGAAAAAAAATACTCTGTCTTCCGCGGCGGCGGTGGCGGTAGAGGGTCTTAAACCGGCCAAACGAATGTTCCTCATTAATTTTATAATTTCGCTCGAGAGCCTCCGTATAACACCGCCACAAGCCCGCTGTCTCTTCCCGGATGTAAATGTATACAGGAGGAAGTTTTTAACCGAGCGAGTGCTTTTACATTCTGAATCGGATTTCGAGCTATACCTATAGGCCTCTGATCAAAGCTGCGGCGGTTCGTTCGCTGATTTCGGGATTAGGTCGGACTAATCGGCGAAATGCCAGCGGACGCGCACGTTTGTAACTGTTAATAGTGCGTGGTGACCCGCGTGCACGCGTTTTAGCAGCTCGAATGGAGGGGTCGCGTTACTGCCGTTTCGATAAGTTACTTTAAAACGTGCGCAGGGATGCGCGCGGAGGTGGTTGGTGATGTTTAGGTTGCGGAAGTGTGGTGAATGCGATGTGTATTATGTGCACAGAAAGATCTTTTCGAGGCGAGAAATAATATTGATATACCTAATGAAGTACAATGCTATAGGGTATAGATATTCTTGAAACAATTGTAGAATATATTTATAATAGCAACGAAAAGTCGAAAATATTCATTGCTAGGCAAAGGAAGAGCCAACAATATCGGTTTCGCGTCTTTACTTTTTTATTAACGCAACCACTCGGAATCAAAGTCTATCAATCAGATTATATACACAAATATGGTTTCAGTTTGATCTCCACCTCACATCAATTTTTTAGAGTGAACAGATTGGCTATGATTGACGAATGAACTCAATGAACGGCTTTCAGGCTGAACACAAAAAACCTACTACTTTCAGCGACCCCATCACCTATCAAACTTCTAAACCGTGACGTCAGAAGTCATTCGAAAAATCAAACCACGTGCACTTACGAACAAAAAAAAACCCCTCATCGAAGATTAGTGGCCCATGCTCCTTGGCTCACAAGGGTGCGAGCGCAGGTGGGTATAGAGCGCTAATGTCGCGGGATATACTCTTACAAATTGTTCGTCGTCGCCCCGTCGTCGTCGTTGTGCGCGAAGGGAAGTCTCTCTCTCTCTCACGCGCGCGCAAGAGGGATTTGTCTCCATTAAAGGGATTGAGGTTTTGTCGCGTGCACGCCGAGTTCTACTTTCTTTCCGTCTCACTCTCTCTCTCTCTTTTCTGTGTTGCCGGGGTGGATTTCGGATTTAAAAAAGCGGCGAAAAAACAACGCCGTCAACGGTCAAAGGGATTCCCTCCACCAGCGGCGCACTGCAGCGTTGGCTCTGACGCAAATGGCGTCGAAAATCGGGTTAAAGGTTTCGCTCTCTTGACTCTTTCTCCATGCGCGAGGCGTGAAATCGAGAAATTCGGATAATGCAGAGGCGCAGAGGTGGATTTTTTAATTTCGGAGAGAGTGGGTTGTTTGGTGTTTGGGAATTTCTATATTTTGAGGGTTGGCGTTGTGGTTTAGCGTGTAATTGTTAAGGAAATTTCGGGCGAAGAATTTTGAAAAATAAAGGATAAAGAAATTCTCTTGTTAGACTGGTGCTGTTAGCTTTGTTTCGTTACTTTGTTTATCCTTTTTTGGGGTCGACATTGTTGATGAACGTCCTACCTTTTTTCAAATCTTCCAAAAGAAGAATTAAATCACGAATTGACAGATTTTAGTTTGAATTTTAAATTTGCAATGCTCCAATATCATTCAATTAAATTGATATTTATTTATAACACATCAATTCAAGCGAAGTTTTTTTTTCAGTCGCACGAGAGAGCCGCTTCGAACTTCTCCCGTCCCACGAGACTTCAGACACGCAATATCGAAATCGAATAAGAGCTTGATTGCGAGAAAAGGCGATTAGCTGAAAGAATTCGCTGACCGGACGCGTCGGCCGCTCACAGACAGAGCATCACATCAGAGCACCGGCAATCGATTTGCTCTACATTCCCTCTCGGAAAGACAACCAGCAACAGCAGCAGTCGACCAACGCGGCAACTGAATAAATATGTTTACTTACCCCGCTTGACTATCCGACTCTGCCCTCCCGTAATTATACTTTACAAGTCAACCAACCGAGCGACTCTCTCTCTCTCTGCGCCTTTTCCTCTTTTCTCGAACCGATCAGCGAACGAATTCCGCGCGCTTCAAATATTTGTCCGAGTAATCTCTTCTCTCTCTCTCTCTTCCTCCCCCTCTTCCGATCCCGTCTCAGTTAACCCCCGCGATGAGGAAGAAATTTCCAGGCCGGAGGCGCGAGCGAGAAAAGACGGAGAAAAGAAGTCCCGCGGGATATGGCGCGCTCTCGGGTATATAACAGCGCGCGAGGATTTGAGAAATTAAACTTCGGCGAGAGAGAGAGAGAGAGAGAGAGAGAGAGGGAGCGTAATCCTGGCTGAAAGCCAGAAGTTCCGTCGAGTTTGCTTTGATTGCAAAAAGCGGGCGGCGGCTGTTATAAGCGGGCGAGAGAGAGACAGAGCGCGGGACGATTGTCGGTGCAAATCATCCGGTTGATGATTTACCGCCTGATAATAATCTGATTTTCAAGTGCCGGGAGTGGGGGGGTGAAGGTGCAGACGCGCGAGAGGCTTTTGTGAGCTGAGGTGGGGTGGGGGAAGGATGAAGACTTTACGCGTTTTGATTTGCATTTTTATATACACAGGAGTCACGGGGGTGAGAGAGTAGAGCTGTTAAGATTTTAGTGGGGAATTTTTCCCGGAGATTTTCAAGTGTTTTGTGTAAAGCTGGGAGAGGGAGTTTTATTCGTAACAAAGTTATACAAATTGGAGTTTTTAATGTGTAGAGGTTTTCCGTATGAAATATTAATAAAAATAAATCAATTATACGGTATTATACTGGTACAAATAGGTATATGAAATGTCAGTATGTTTGGAAACATTGTTATGATAAACAATGTCAATTTAATTTCCGCTCTAAAGCTCTTCAATTATAGACAGGCAAACAATAACAAACTCATCCCGCGGGAGAACAACATTCTACAAACAACCACTCGGCAAAAAGCACACACACACACACGCACTGGCGAAAAACAGTTTACTCGCAACGCTTTTCATTATTAATTTTCGGAATTACTGCCTATCTCGCTCGAAACATCAATCACCGAAAGGGCCGCAGTTTCCAATAGTTTTTTTCCGGTTCGGTTTCTTTTACGCACGGCTAATTAAAACGCGCGTTCGCTCGCCCGTCCGCTCGGGCGTTTTTCACCCGACAAATGAACTTTCATTAAACCCCACCTACCCCACGCAGCCCGTAATTCGCAATTAAACGACAGGGCGCGCTTTAAAAATTTCATTGCGCTCGATTCGTCAGCATAAAACCGTCGTTCTTTTTTTTTTATCTCCCGCTCTCGCAAAGATATTTATCGCCGTTCTCTCTCGCGTACAGAGTCAAACGCCGGGGATTCCAGCTCTCTCTCTCTCGCGAAACAATGGAAAAATTCTAATTACCCGACGCGCGCCTCTCTCGAATGCAGCAGCCTGCTATTCTAGCAGAGAGAGAAAAAAAATATATTGCATTCAATTAATCGTGCTAGCGTGAGTTCCTCCTACCCTCTCCCTCATACCCTTCGACGCGCTGAAAGCGAAAGTAAAAAAGCACGGTGGGGGTGAAAACGCTCGCCGAATTCCGCGCGCAAGTTTAAATTAAAGCAGTTGGCTTCCCTCATTGCGCACGGTACTTTCCCCACTTAGCATTCCCCGCGGGCCCTCGAGGGAGGGGGCGGTAGAGAGAACGAGAGAATGGGTAGCTTATTGTGGGGGAGATATAAGCGCCTCGCGCACGAGTGCGCCGATGAAAAATGCTCGCGTTACCGCGCGTTTTTTTCCTTCTTTCCTCGTTGCGCGCGCGATCCGCGCCAGGAGAAGCGAGAGAGATGCCGTTGTATAATTTACAACTAATCTCGTCTTGCAGCGGGAGAGAAAGAGAGACAGACGCAGTTGTGATATGCAGGAGAGGAATTGCAGTCGAAATTTTTCTGGAATTCGTGAGAGGCGGACGGTTGGAGAGGTGTAAAAAGTTTTTCATCTTTTGGTTAATTTCCGGCGAGGATGGGGGGAGGGGGGAGGCGGTCGTTCGTCGCTTTTTCGTGATTAATGCAAGAAAGTATTGCGACGGAGAGCGGGTAATGGACGAAGGATGAACGAATGGTAATCAAAGAAAAAATGATGATGAAAGTCATGCGATTTTTAATGTTAAACATAGAAACTTTTCATTTTCCCTGAAAAGTGTATTATTTCGTGAAAAAACTTTAACATTTCAGGCCGTTATAGACATATATTACGTTAATTTATCATCGTCCAAAAAAAATGCTTTTTTAATTATTTAGAGAATTTACTAAACTTACAAGTAAACGCGATTTCTCGGCGAATGTCACCATACCTACGCTGAAACAGCCGCCAATACATCCGTATGGTTAAATTCGAGTAACGAGCTACACAATACATATACTTATTTTTACAACAATAACCATCATCGTGCATTTTTTCCCCGACGAAAACACAGGCCCCAAAAAGTGACCCAGCGCGGCCCGCGCCATATCCGTTCTCCTCTTACACCGACGCATCTCCCGGGCCTGACCCGTAAATTCACCCGACAAGCATCCGCCAACTCTGCACCGCCGCCGCCACTGACGCTCTCCTTTCGCGCGTTCGTTACGAATGTAACCCTCTCCCTTTCTCACACACACACATACACAGACACACACATACGCTTACCCAAGAGAGATAGAGAATATATATGGAATTTGCGGTTTGCGGGAATGCGAAATTTACGAGCTAATGAAATCGATTATATGCGCGAGAGGCGTTATAGCCCCCTGCTCCCTTCCCTCCAACTGGCCTTAAAATAGATACGCTTACGAGGCTCACCACCGCCGCAGCCGCCGACGCGTGCACCAGCGGCGGCGGCAGCTAACTCGTTATGGATGTAGAAGGGTGGGGGGCAGGGAAAGGACATAAATCCCGAGGAATGAGCACTTTCGACAGGTGATATTGATTTTAATGACGCGTCCTGTGGTGTGTTTTTTTATTTCAGAGTGAGTTGGAGGGAGGGTACAGGAATTACCGAGATTTTACAGAGGCAAAACAAAGGAAATGGTTGTGTTATTTTTTACTTTTTTTTTGTAATGCCAGTTTATGTATTAAAAAAATGTCGAAGAGTTGAGGTTTTCAGAGATAAGTAAAAGTATTTCAACGATAAAAAAAGTCTCGTCTCCATTCAACTTATATACACTTACAGATCTTGCACTGAACCGCTTATACCTTTACGGAATGAACGACCGGCTTGATACACCGAACCCCCACAATGCAGCCTCATTAACATCGTCGTGGCGCAAAACAGCAGTCGCGGCAGCCTCAATCCTCCCAGAACCTCGAGAGCACACGCTTAAAATGCGTATTCATTCATGCAAATCCCCGCACACTCTCTCTCTCTCTCTCTCTCTCTCTCTTGTCACTCATCCACGGCCGTCCCCAATCCTCGCGGCCCGCAAATATTCATTCTCTCACACCCCGATCCCTCTTCCTCGTCTCGCCGAGATTTATATCGTCGTCGACGGCTCTCTCTCCCTTACATTCTCGCATTAATCGTACAATTTCGCGGCACGCTGATCAAAGATCGAACCTGCAGGGGAGAGAGATTCGCATCGCTTATTCAAGGATCGTAGTAGACGGCGCGACTAAGAGGAGAGGGGAAAGGAGAGACTGGCCATCCCTCGGGCACGGTTACCGACAGCCAATAAAACTTTGCGCAGGGACGTGACCGAGGCCCTTGCTTTTCGGACGCCGCACCGTCTGCGCTAATGTCCAGCGGGGGTTAGAGGGGTGTAGGTTGTTGTGTAGGTTACTACGTACGTTCGTATGTGTGTCTCGGAGAAACTTTCCGGACGATTATTTTGCGAGAGAAAGAGGCTCTGCTGTACATAGGCGTGGAGTTCGTTCTTTTTTTTCTCGGAGAAGGCGAGAGGATGCCAAATGTTTTGGAGTGCAGAGGTGGAGAGAGAGCGTTGAGAGAATTTTCGTTGGAGGAATTGTGAGCCGGTTTAAGGTGGTTCACTTTTTCGTAGAACAAGGGATAGGGAAGTGAGTTTAGGGTTGTTACTCATTATAGTCTCCAAATGTATAAGAAAGCTTTATTGACTTCACTAATATAATATCTTAACGGTTTGCTAAAAATTACTAAAAAAAATATTACTAAAAGATTAGAGTTTCGGAGGTCGAGCAATTTTTATAAAAAGGAGCTATGTGCACACAAAATCTCAAAGCTTATGGATGCCGTAAAATATATCAAGAATTTGAAAATTCGAAAAATGTTTTGAAACTTCTCCGAGAATGATTTCCGATTAAAAGACGTATAAAATGTATTAGCTATAAAACATTTTTGACAAATGATTATTAAAAGTTACTGACTGACCAAATTGCGTATTCTTCATAACCTATAAACCAAAAATGTATAACTTTTAGTAATTATATTTTTACTTTTAGTAGTTTATACTTTGACAAAGTCGCAAAGAAATTAAATTCCGTTCCGAATTACAACAATTATCTTCGGAAGCACCAACAACCATAATTTCAAAACACTCACCCACTTTTACGAAAACCTCAATTAACATTACTGCACGTCCTCTAATCCTCTCGAAAACAATAACCAGACGCGCTCTCTCTCTCTCTCTTCCCTTTGAAAAAAGCACCTCAACTACCGTATCCTACTCCTCCAGCACCTTCGTACGTATAATCGCACTCTCCCAAGCGTCTCCTCTCGCGCACGCTTTCAGGGAGGGCAATTAGTGGCTTTCGGAGAGTGAGAGAGAGAGAGGAGACCCGGCGCCCTCTCAAGGCGAACACGACTCTGCACTCGCTTTAATTGAGAACTCCCGATTTCCGCGCTCGCTCGCTATAGCGCATCCTCCAAATCGGAATGTCATCGCAACGCATAATATATATATACACCGGAGACAGCGTCGTCGTCCGATGCCCGTCCATTAAGTCTCTTTCGGTATCCCCGCTGTGTACGTGTGTGTGTGTGCGGAATCGACGACGGGATTATCTCCTGGCAGACGTCCCACGCGTTTATAAAGAGATATCGAGCGTGAGAGGTGAAGACAGGTCGGAGGGGAAGGGAAAAATCCCTATAGTGTGTGTGAGAGAGAGTAGGTGGGAACGCCTCTACGTTTTCTCAGCAGCGGTTAATGTTGCGAGGTGATGCTGGGTGGGCCGTGAAGAGGAGGGGAGAGCGAGAGAGATTTGGAATGATGGTGTCGATGAAAATAAATGCGAGGAGAAATATTGGCAGTCGTATAATTTCGGGGTCGATAAAGGTCTGTTATGTTATATTTGTATAGTTTTGTTTTATTTTATTTTTTCAAATAAAGTTGTTGAGATAAAAAAGTAAAACTTTTGGTAACATTCTTCATTTGACGATTGTCATAAGAGCATAGTGTACTATAAATTAATCTGTCTAAAGAGAAGAGGAAAACTATACGTTATATGTACCGTCGAAACGCATTCCTTATCACCTCAATTTAACTCTCTCTCTCCCAACGCAGCGAATTCTCGCCGGCAACAAAAAGCTCAGCAAAACTCATCTCTCTCTCCTTCTCTCGCGCGCGTGCAAAAACAGCCGGAATTCGCCTCGCGCACTGCCACGGCATATAAACGTCGTCAATCGTCCATGCCCGACAGAAACCATTTATTTCTAGCCGACCGTCGCGCGGAGATAAGATTGAAATATCAAAGAAGACGCAGCAGCAGCAGCAGCAACACATACACAGAGAGGAGCGGTTTGAGGAACCTCAAGCGAGCGATGATGCATGACCAGCCGTCGTCGTCTCCGTCGTCACCCTGTTGCTCCGGCCGAGAAGCCACGAGCTTCGTCACGAGGAATCGGAGAGAGGTCCGCGCGCGAGGGAGTTTGCTCCGAGTCAATGTTTGCCCCGCGCTTTCTGATCCGTCGCCTTCGTCCCTTTGCTTAATGCGAGCTGAAGGTGGAGGAGGAGAGTGAGACGGCGAAGTTGGTGATCGATTCGGTCGGCGCATGGTTTCATAGAGAGGGAGTCTGTGTATGTGTGACGAGAGGCGAATATGCCTTTAAGCGCGAACAATCCCTAATGATGGGAGCGACGCGATTAGCTGGACTAACGCGCGTATGAGCTGGACGTTGTTATCGTTGCGAACGCTGGTTATAGCTAGCGCGCCAGGTGTGCGTGGTCATGGGGATGGGATTGGAGGATTTTATAAGAGTTGGTCGAGTCGAAAAATGCGATTTGAAAATTCGGAGAAGTGATGTTGGTTCAGCTTTTAATAGAACATTTTGAGTGCCACTGGTTTTATTTCTGTGTAATAAAAGAAAAGTGGGTTGATCTTTAAAACATTTGAAATTTACTAGAATATTATGGAGTATGTCGATGTCGGAAAAGTTTATTTTAACGTCGATATTAGAACGGATGAATGTTTGTAATAAATTCTGTTCACAAGTGTAATAAATATTGCCATACTTTAATATGCACATTTGTAAAATTTCGTGAGTTTCTTTTATTATTCGACCTATCGACAGTAATATTTCAATTTATGATAAAATTGTTTTGACTGGAACGTCTCTCTCAGACTACCTCAAGCATACATTACCGGCGAAGTAGAAAAAGACGAGTATAGTCAGACAAGCACTTAAATACGAGATCGCGTACTACTCTATCCCCCCCTTCGCTCTCTCTTTCGCTTTCCTTGAATATATTCGCGAAGAAAGCGAGTGTATTTATAAATTATGACTTTTTAAATCACTTCGTAAGTTTTTCAATCAAGAGACAAAAAGTTTACGAGGCTGTGCTCGAGTTTTATACGACTTTTCGTGTTTCAAAGTGAAACTGTAAAAGGTCCCGCGTAGATCCCAAAGAACTTTAGCAGGGCAAAATTTTGGCCCTTGACATCGTTTAACATTATTTTTTCCTCTTTGCTTAAAAATATCGCCACGATAATTATCAAATCTGAGAATCTTCCGTTCACCCTCTGGATGTCGTAGTACCACGGGCATTCTCCTTCTCCGCGAATAGTCTTATTATTGTTAAGTGCTCCAATAAGCGGAAGGGAAATTTCTCTATCGGACTTTTCCAACTTTTAAATTGATAATTCTGATAGAAAGAGAGAACGGGATGAAAGAAGAACGGACGATCTCATTGTCGATACTGACGGGATTACCTCGCAGATGTTAGCTTCGCAAAGAATCTCTCTCTCCCTCGGCCGTTAATCGGATTAAAACGGATTCGAGCTGAGCGATCGGTTCTGCCTGGCCTTTTCCCCCGGGGAGACTTCTTCTTCTTCTTCTTTCAGTTTTCAACTTTTCCCTTTTTTGACTTTTGCCGATAAATCAGAAAGGGCGGAGTAGTAGAACGCGGCGCGCCGCGTCGAAGGGAAAAATATTCATTTTTTCACTCGACGCTGGCAGTTCTATTTTTTTTTTCTCTGTCGTCCTAAATCGTAGGAAACGCTGCGATTGCAATATTATAATTGTGCTTGTGATATATATTTTTCGAGGGAGAGAGAGAGAGAGAAAAATTATCGCCGTAATTGAGTTACCGATTGTGCTTCGTTCGTGTAAATTCTGCTGATGAAAAAATGAGATTGCAAATTATGAGTTTGCCGCGCGTGCGCGCGACGTTGTTAATGCATTCTTTTTTTTCTCTGGCCGTAAATCAGAAAAAGTGTATTTTTGATAGCTCAATAAAATTTTTACCCCGGGCGTTTATCTGGAACTGCATCGACCTAAATTCGTTACTCGATAATGCTCATTACTTTTCTGAAAAAAAAGTTGAGTAATAAAGTTTTTCAACGCCCTTTTTCTCTTTTGTGACATTATGTCAGCTATACAAATCTGTACACTTTATCATACTTATAACAAAATAATCATTTCATTTAGTAAACAGAAAATTTCAAAAAATAAGTTTCTAAGGTGTACACATTTGATTCAAGATGAAGAATTTTGAAACTAAATTATTTCCTTATCATGAATAATCTTTCAAAGTAATTTAAAAAAAAATACTTTATTCTTGCACACTTTTTGTCAAGGTGTACTTTCAGCTAAGGACGTACTCCATTCTATCTTTAACGTTGTCTCTGCTATTAACAGGATGAAGGGTTCTCAAAACCTTCTTCATTCTACCTTTGGAAGTGAACAGCCGGTATCAATCTTTAAGACTACATTAAAATCTTTAACTGCGCTGTCTCGCGGATTGCCGGTGCTATACTACACGATACAAATCACGCTTCACAGCATGAAATAAAGTTCCACCTCAAACATTAAATAAATACTGAAATATCATTCTTTCACGCACACGAATTCCCATTATCAACAATCTTTTTCCTCGGTTCACCTTTTTCGTTAAGCATAAAAAAAACAATTTCCACGAAAAAACATAGCAGCACCATCACATAACCATCTCAGCCCTCTGTCTCGAAAACAATACAACTCCATTCTCCTCTCCCTCCCATCTGCCGTCATTTCAAAAAGCCTCACGAAGCCGAGAGATAAGACACAATTCTCACGACCGTGTCGCGCTCGCGCTTGCTGCCGCGTGAAATCGATGCCGCTTCTCTCCCTCTCACTTCCTTCTCTTCTCTTTCTCTCTCCCTCTCTTCCTACGAGCCAGCCGCCGAGCTCTGAAGCTGGCATAATTGCGATCGGGCGTCTCTCGCGCGCACGCCGAGAGAGTGCCAATTACGCGAGTGCGCCTGACGTCGACTTTCTCCCCCCTCACTCCCTCCCCGCGAGTGCTGCCGCTTATCGCGCGTTTTGTCGGCAGGATGTAAGGGAGGGAAGGAGGATACTTGCGCGCAGAGACGTGTATGTGAGTCGGTCGATAGATACGGCGCGTATAAGAGAGCCTTTGGTCATCGATTTTCCATTCTTCAGTGTGACTTTTCCCATACGCCTGCGTGTGTAAGGGTAGTATACACGCGCTTGCTCTCACTCTTACTTTCCGCTTCTCTCTCTCTATAGCTCCCTTCGGCCCTTGGGTGGTGCGTCGTTAAAGTTTTTTTCTCCTCCTCTTCTTGTGTTTGCTCGCGGCCGGTTGCTCGACCCGCGGTTGTTTAATGTCTAATTAAGTGGTTCCGTTGCGCGAAACGCGCTCTTTCTCTCTCTCTTTCGTTGCCCCTTCCGAGCACACTTCAAGAGTTCTCTCTAATTAATGGCTTCTTAAAGAACCAATTACGTTTATTGAAACGTTCCCTCTCTCCTCGCTGCGCGCGTTTTAAAATGCCCTCTTTCACTCTCCTTTCCAATTACTCAAGCTAAACATTCCGCACGATTTATCGCACGCCTCGCTTATACAGAACACAACATAACCGTCGAACTAAATCCCCCCCGAATTCGTTAGACCGGCAACTCTGGCGCTGCTTATACGACAGGCACGCCTCATTCTCTCTCTTCCGCTCTTCCTTCTTACGTCGCAGCAGCTGTTGCTGCCGGGGAAGATACCGTAACGCGGCTTTATACGCGGCTGGGCACGGGTTGTATAACCAACGGTCGACCCCTCCTGCGTCTCCTTATTTGTACAAAATGACGGCCATTTTCTCGGGGCGCACCAACGACGACGACGACGCCTTGTTATCCGAGTCAATTTGGACGCGCAAGCGACAATGTTCGCGAAGAAAAGCTTGCTGTGTGCGTGTGTAGAGGTGCGAGGACAATGAAAAATCAATGTGCGAGATGTTTATGAAGTGACGCGTGGTATAAGGGAAGCGAGGATAAGGATGATAAGGGTTGGTGGATTTGGAATGATTGGAGGGGTGATGATGGTAATTGCATGGTGAAAGAAATGATGGAACTTTGGAATTGATATTGTTTTTTATAGCGGTGGAAGAAATTGCGGATTTTTGTGGTTTAGTATTTTTGGAAATAGAGTATAAAATGGTGTCTTGAAAATAATAACCTTAAATTATTGCGTCGCCAAAAAAATTTATTGAAAATTCTTATAAGCTTGTCAACATGTTTTCAAAAACAACAATAAGTCATTCTACTACAAAGGATCTTTCTGAAAGTATTTTGAGTTCGGATTAAAGCATTGATAATGAAAACATCCATTTTATTTCAATGTATCTCGACCTTCATGCAGCCACGCGAACGTAACACTTCTACAATACTATAGTCCGCGAATATTTCGCATCGCAAAGCCGTACGCTCTCTACAGATATTCTTTTTCAGATTTTGTATTTTAAAACATATTCTTCAGTCTAAGTCAAACCCTATGACCAAAAGCCAGATTAAAAAGAAACACGGTCCAGCGATTCTAAATTGTTTTTTCCTATTCACTCCGTTTTTATTGTTTTCGACTTAACAGTCATTCCCACGGTCACTGTCCCTATTCTTTGTTCTCCACGTAAGCTTTCACACGATCTTTCCGAACCGATTCTATTTTTTCCCCTGCAAATACGAAAAAAAAAGAATCTGACACACCTGGGTACTACTTTGATACTTTAACCCGTCGAAATATGAAACAGCGCGGAATCCCCGGACTTGGCAGAGATTAAATTCGTTCTTGTGCTCGGCACGAGCGTAAAACAATAGCCGCGCGCGCGTACTGCTGACGATTTTCAGAGTGGCAATTGGAAAAACATCACGCGCGTTTTAAACGCACCTACGCTGCACGGTGCGGCTGGAGCCGCGCGTAATCGTTTGTTAATCGGCTTATCTACGCTGCGAATTAAGCGGTCGTGTGCGCGGATGTTCCAGCGAACAATAACAGCACAAGCCCACACGGGCAGATTCAGCGTAAAAAATTAGTTTGCAAGTGGTTCGCGCGGGAGGTTTATTTGCGTGTAGTACGTTATAGGTCGGATTCGAGTTGTAAAGAGTGCACGGACGGATGTGCGAGGGATATTTTTTTATTTATGGACAGAGATGTGTAGTAGTAGACGCTCGTAGATATGACGTGAAAGCTGAAGTTGAAGGAGTCGAAGAAAATTATTTTTGAACTTGTAGGGGAATGCAACTTTCCGCTGCGCATCTTATCCAGTCGGATGGGGGTTTAATATATGTTTGGAGAGTAGTAGGAGTAAGAAGACGCAAAGTGGAGTTAAACCAATTTCACTTAAGCTTAGAGTTTGTTGAAATATTTTTATTTACGTTTTTACGCACGTTTACCAACATGCTGTGCTTTGATAACGCTATATCTACGAATGTTATAGTTTGATATCATATTTACGTTTTCGCGCAATTCTTTTAGATAAAAAATGTGCAATAAATATTTCAAAATATTCTATTTATCAAATACTTTTCTTTTATATATGTATAGTATACATTATATTTGAGTGACTGAAGAGATTCTTACCTTTACTGCTGCCGGTATACTTGTCGCGTAGCACGTTGATTTGATGGACTCGGCCGAACTCCTCGAAGATAGTTCGCAGATCGTTCTCGTCCAAGTCTTTGGGCACCTGGCCGACGAACATTTTGATGTTGTCGGGATCGGGCTTCTCGACGCTCGTGTTGTTGTTCATTATGCTGCGGGCACAAGAGAAAGTGATTGATTGAAATGGCGGCTCTCGAGGAGAAGAGAAGTTTAGAGCTCGCCGCGTGCGCGCGCGAGCGAGCGAGCGATATATGAGTGCCGAAACTAATTAGAGGGATAGTTCGGCTAAGTTGCTTAGTTGTTTAGATAGCCGGGGGAAGTTGAAAATTATTTGATTCGCGCTCGTGTATTTCTGAGAAACGCTTCGTTTGCGGGGCGTATCTTCTTAATGGCACTTTGTGGAGCCAAAAGACTTGCATAAATTTACTTTATATATATGTAGTATGCGTGTGTAAATCATATAAATACGAGAGCTGCTCGTTCTGCAGTCGTATGAATTAAATTGAACAATGAGTTTGGAAGTTTGCAGTAAACGTCTTATTTTAAGCGAAGAGCGAGAGAATATTAATGATTATTTGCAGTCATCAACAGGGTTTGTGATGAATGCCAGCGTTGTATTTGGCGTAACGAGATACGCTGATGAAACCAGGTGCCATATACTTTTAATAATAAAGAAATGATCGTGGTAAATATTTCATCAGTTGATGAAGTATTTTTCATAGTGGTAATACCTCAATATATACCTTAAATTCATTTGTTTTTCAATCTCACTAATAAACTAATTATTTTTTAGCTCATAGGTATGTAAGGAATGTGTGTATAAAGTTTCGTATTATACATGTGCTGGAAGTAGGGGATTAAAGTAGGGGATTAAAAAAAATTAAATCTAAATGTCACGTTTATTTGTACAGTAATATTATACGTGTACATATTATGTTACCGTTTGTTACCGTTATATTGAGCTTTACGAACACTTGCAAAATTCACTTAATAGTATAATCAATTTAATGAAGTTTTTACAGTACATTATAGTCATACTATATATCACAACCGCATCCAATTATCCCAAAAACTGTTCTAATTAATACAAAACCTCTTAATCACTCCTGCCCCACCTTATAGCTCATCGAACACAAACGCGATCCAATACTAATACCACCATTGTCCCATTATATTATACCGCAATTAATCACTCCCCGCCTCCCTCCTCATGCCTCCGCTCCTTCGATAGCTCCGGCCTTTCACCTCGACAGGCGCAGCAACAACGATACATGCCACTCTCTTCTCCCAAATAAGCAAGGCAAAGCTCCAGTCAAGCCTGCAGGTGCACGAGTTACAACACAACCCAACATACGAGTATCAACGTCGCGGCGGTTATACGAGCGGAAGGCATTACCGTTTCACGCTCTCGCCGTTGCCGCCGTGCGACAGTTTGTCGCCCCGTAAAATCGCCCCCCGTGTGGGCGAGAGAGCGGGGCAGCGTAAATCTCGCGCGTTTTAATTTCGGCGGCGGATAGTGAGGGAGAGCGAAAAAGAGAAAAAACAACGCGGAGGCTGAAATTTGGAGCTTAATAAAGGACGAGAGAGTGAGAGTGGGAGGTATGTTTGGGGTTGGTAAAGGAGGAGGAGTTTTATTGTACGAAGTAGGTGGTGGTGGTGAGTTTTATGGCTGGGTATATTTACGTACGATACAGGAAGGCGAAATGGAGGGTTTATGATTTGCGAGCACGTTAAGGGAATTTATTCGAGACAAGGCACACAAAGTAGCGTCAAGATGCTCGTTTTGTAAGGTGAACGCGTCGTCCGAAAGCAACAGATTACGGTGTCGGAGTTGAATTTTGGCACCGGTTTCGGAAATCAGAAGGCGCGCGCGAACGATGTGTGTTTGCGCTGCACTGAAATTGGCACCAGACCTCAATTATGTCTTTTATCGAGCGAATATTTTCTTTGTGTACGGATTTAGCTCTCCGAGAGACTTGGTTGAATTATGAGCGAGAGGTTGTGCTGCCGCGTACCCAGTTATCGGATTCGAGCGAGAATTATTCGGCTGGCTATTTTTTACGGGCTAAAAATGTGTCGTTTCTTGACACAGAAATACACTGGCCGAGATGGATTGGAAGTTCCTTTTTTAATTTATGAGTTTACTGAAAGTGGACAAAAATAGATAAACTTTAGACACGAAGGATTATAAAAAGAGTGAGTGCGTAAACAACTATAATTAGATAGAGAAATTAACGTTTTAGATGGTAGCTGCACTGAACGAGTACTACTGAAGTATTGCTAAAGTATCGCTATAGTACGAGTAAATTACTAGTTAAGTATTAGTAAAGTACTATTAAAGAGCTAATAAAGTACTACTAAAGTATTACTTAACCTACTACCTAAGTACACTAACACACTACTAAAGTAATGGCAATTTATTCTTTATATTTAAGTTTAGTAAGATCTTCGCCATCATCCCTCGATTCTTCCAACAAAAAATTAGGACGAATTGTCAAGGAACCTCAATACGAGTCTGCTACGCTGAAAACCAGCAAATTTACTAAAAATTCATTTTACCTGGAAACAATCTCCTACAACCGCGTCTATATTCAATTTCCTGGTCTTGCCAAAAGAGCGTCAAAACCACTAATGAAATTGTTAATCGAAACTAACGCTTCAATGGTTGCAGGGCGGGAGGCGCCCAGGCTTTGCAAATCTCGCCAGCTGACTACAACAGAGATCTTTCGCAAGAAAAATAGAACGCGATTACACAAACGGGCACAACAGACGCGCGTACGCAGAGCTTTGCGTAGACGAAACGGAGGAGGAGGATGCGTACAAGTTGCGCTCGCGTGCGTGAGAGAGAGAGGATTAATTTGCACAGAGCTCGGGGAATCGGAGTGCAATATTGGCTTGGCCAGAGTCAATGGAGTACAACATCAAAGGATGAGAAGGAGAGAGGGGGGCGGGAGGTAACATTATGTAGGTCTCTCTCTCTCTAGCCGTGGCTACTTCGTTTCCTACGCGTTCCAGTACCATACATCGCGAGCGAGCGATCCAGAATTAAGAATAACAGCATTAGCATAATACCATTCTATAGAGAGCTGTGACGGCGGCGGGTAGTGGTATCCCCCCCAAAAAGTATCGAGAAAAATGGCCCCTCTTAAAGCACCCAGAAAGAGCGAGAGAGAGAGTGAGAGAGTGAGTTTAAATTCACTTGAAATGTTGCTGCTAGAGGGCGGTGTGTCCCCTTTGTCGCGGCTCCGGCGGCGGCGTCCGACGACGATTCGTTTGAATAAAGTTTGGTTTTCACGAATAAAAAAGTTAAAAGCCGGGAAGAGGATAAGCGAAGCGCGCAGCCCCGGCACGAGACAGAGAAAGAGGGAGAGAGGGGGGGAATCTGAAAAATGGGCCGCGCGAGCGCAAAGTTAAGGATAACCGGGGGGTTGGGGGAGCGTCGTCGTTCGCCACGCTCTCGGGCGTAATGTATGTGGCGACTCGCCCCCGGGAAGTTGCGCTAGCTTGTGCAGCCTTCGACGAACAATGCCTTCTTCCTCGCGGGTAGAGAGGGACACACACACACACAACGGAGTTTCGTTTGCTCCGCGGCCGAAACTTCGCCAATATTTTAGAGGTCGCCTCTTATATACGAAGCGGATTTAGAGAAGAGAGAGGGAGAGAGGGACGATCTTGTATAACACCTCTCGGGGGGCCGTTAAATAGTCCCCGACGCTCTTGCGTACGCGTCGCAGCGCTGCGCGGCGCGAATTTCGCACTTCCGCGTCCGGAGATTTAAAGGAAGGAAGCGCGAGCGCGATAGAGAAGGAAGGAATCGCTATAGTCTATTTTCAGTGCACGCGCGCGAGGACAATTCAATTTCGCAGCCGGGTAATCCGCGAGTATAAATTTTCGGCTCTCCTTGCGTAATTTTGTTTATCCTAGTCCCTCTGGATTAGAGGAACGAACGTATACGTACGAACGAACGAAAAAAAAGGGAACACGCGGAACCCTTGACCCGTACACACGCGGAAAATTGGCTTACCTCCGCGAGAACCAGCTCGCGCTAATCGAGTAGAGTTGCGACGGGGAGGAGAGTGTAAGCAATCGAGTTTATCGGACAGACTAATTAGTCGCTGAGAATGCGGGGAAGTAGAGAATCCGGCTTGCGCGCACGCGCCGTTCAAGAGGGACGTGGTGGTGGGGTGGCATTGGCCAGAAGTCGCAGCCGCCGCCTTCTAATTGCTCGGAGGTTATATCGATTTTCGGGTGTACGTTAAATATGTTGCGGTGAGTAAAATTACGAAGAGGGGGGGTCGATGGAGGAAGTGGGTTGTAATTAGGTGGAGAGTATTCTCGAGGAGGGAAAGGAGGTGCGGCTTTCGTCGGCATTCTTTCGTCGGATGAATTTCGGTGTTTCGAGTGGAGTGTTGTGTGGAAAAGTTTTAAGGGGAGTAAAAAAAAAGGAGCGAAATTTAATGATGAAATGCAAATAAAACTTGAAACTTTGCATGAAACGATGTTTGTAGAATTGAATTTTAAAAGGATTTTGTATATAATACTCTGATACTGTTTTTGAATAATTTATACGATGCACATTTCATTTTGTTTGACGTTTAATGCAAAATTTATCATTATTCAAATAAAGCAATTTTCAGCTGTAAGTGGATTTCAATAATCCTTTAAATTAGATGTTACGTTATTCATGAAGGCTATTTAATTATATAATTTTACGTTAACAGCGTTGGATGTGAATCGAATCAAAAATGTATATATAATGCCTGTACAGATATTTTCACGCTGCTGTACCCTTCAACAAAACAAAAAATACTCCCAAATTTCGTAACATTCTTGCTTCGAAATTCACGATAATGAACGAACCACGCGCCAAATTCTCCACATACAGAGTCCTTCACGAATTAAAACCGAAAATTTTTAACCCATAATAATTTTCGCTCCGCAGCGCACAACGGTTTTACGCGATTGTTACGCACTCTCCGCCACTGCATAAGGTTAATGTAATGTACAGCGTACTTATACGTGCGCACGGCACACAATAACACCACGTACGTGTATAACTATAGATTTTTAGTACGCACACACACATACACAGAGACATAATTACGAGCGCCATTACGCTCGCTCATCCGGCCGTGAGGGCAGATTGGTTCTATTTCCACTTTTCGCAAAACGGAACGAGCGAGCGAGATAGAGATGTACCATATTTCACTAACATTCTATATACGAGCCATAATAAAGTCAAATTACCAGCAAATAAGCGATGCGCGAATAAAAGCTCACCGGCGCGCGCGCGTTTGCATTGATCCCCTGGCATAAAGGGCTACCTCTCCCTCTATCTCTCTCAAAGTGCGCTTGCTCTCGCAGAAGAGCATAATTATCCGCATTCGCATAAATTAATGGATTAGAGCAGAAGAATGACGCGTGCTCGCGCGCTTCGTTATCCACTACTGTACACCATACATACGTACGTGTATAACGTGCACTCATACAGATTTGGGATGCGCGAGCATTGTTCGGCTATTTCCCGCGGTTTTGCAGACTCGAAAACCGGCGCTATGCGCCCGCGACGGCAGTCCCGTGCATTTCCAGGCCGATTATTCGTAATGTTAAAAAATAATTGAAACGCGCGAGCGCGAGCGCATTGTGGAGAGTACGAAAGCTTTTGAATCGAGTGCGGGTCAAAAAGGAGCGAGTGCCGGGGGAGAATGTAATGCGGGGAATTCGAGCGTGGAAATGGGTTTTGTTTCTAACGTGAATTTGAAGAATTCCTGTGGGAGTTTAGGTTGTTCTTTTTTTCTTTTTTTGTGTGTAAAAGGCGGAGTATGTATTTCAAATTATATATCTCTTTCGGTGGCGGAGGAATGAGGAGTAATTGATTATTCGATTTTATATGCGAATGTATTATTATACGCTGCGAATGACGCACATTTTTCAATTCGTGATCGCGCGACCACGATCTGGTAATCATTCTAAAATAAAAAATTACGGTCGCCGCATGCCAATTAATATAATGTACGAATTCAATAGATTTTAATTATATTTCTTTTTCATCTCTTCCACTTCGTTCATCATTAAAAGTCGAATGTCTATGGGCCTGACCTCGATTCCTAATGAAATTTAACGTTAAGCCTGCCAAATGCCTTTTAAAATTATTTTAGCACGGAAACCATTAGAGTAAAAAATGAAGTAAAGAACGTAATTATATATCGCGTAAAATACGTAAAACCTTCACATCGAACGACCCTTTCAGAATATCCAGCAGAAAAAAATGAACCCTACATACATATATAAAATCGATTTTCGCCCGACACAAAACTCTGTCAGTGCAATTCACCGACCGAATTACATTTCGCACTCGAGATTTTACATAATGAACCCCTGCCACCATCCCCCGAAAAAAGTCAGCTAGGGTCGCTACAAACAAGAGCGATTACGCACACAACTCCGCTCAAATTGAATCCTGTGCGGACGTGCGTCCTGACTTATCGACTCTCTCTCTCTTCCCTCCCATTACCATCAAAACAATCCCCGGGCCGTTTGATATTTAAATCGGCGCTGATTCGATCGACCCGACCCCACAGTCCGCATGCGGGCGCAGAAGAAAATATCGCCTTTGGTCGAAGAGAGGGGAGGGGATGGGGGAGAGGTTAACGAGGGACAAAGATATCTGCTCGTCGTCGAGGGCACTTGAGGCTCGTCGATGTCGCTCGCTCGCTCGTTAGGGGTATTTATTCTTCTTTGGTATATAAGTACGCGAAAGTGCGCGTACTCGAGAGAGAATGAGGAAGAGAGAGGGAGCATTGATTTTAATTATGCGTCTTCGCAGGCTGCCTGTCTTTTTGTAGCGGTTTCTTTATGGGTGGAGAGAGTAGGGCGTCAGCAGACGCGACTTGGCTACAAGAAGTTAATTATTTTCAATGGAAGCTTTAGGCTTTTTGGTAGCGTACGAGTTGTATTTATTAGTGGAAGTCGGTATGTTTTTCTGTAACTTTAGCTGCGTCCAATCAGAAACATGATGTCTGTATTATAATCCGTAAACGAAGATGAATTAAAAAAGTATTATTGTCTTTTACAACTGCGGACAGTAGCAGAATTCAATGTGATATTCGCCTCCCTCATCAATCTACTTTGCAAAGTTATCGATGCACTACCATCAAAAATACGTCTTAAACAAAGGGTCCGATAGTAAGAGAGATCTGACCGAGTTACCGCGCAGCCGCCGCAACCAAATCGACGTATAGAGAGGGGGGTAAAAAGTGAAACAGTAAAAACCACATGGATGAAAAATACGATGGTGGCGAAGAGAAGAAGAATAAAGAAATTTCGACGTCGGCGAGGAGGTATACGGGAGGAATTGCAGTTACATTTAGCGATCTTTTGTATGAAAAAAATTATTAAAGTATGGAGAAAAAAATCACAAGTCAATGCTGCCGAGAGCAGTGACAATACCGCCGGCGAGAATATAATGATAAAGATTCAACGTTTAGTTTATCTAACTCAGATGGGTCTACTACACGGGCCTATCTAATACAATAGATGTTACTTTTTCGTCAGTTGATTTAATTTGACAAATGTATATTATTACCATTTTCTTACCTCGAGTTTGTTATAACTCTTTTTAAAATTAATTTTACTGTAATTGCGAAACAGTTACATTTAGTTTTGTAGCATTTTGTTAGAATTAATATTATTAAAAATGCTATAACATTGAGATTCGTTTGTTATTGCAAAATATGATTCTTCATTTTAATACGTGAATGCACGTGTATGTAGTATTATATTGAAAAATATGATATTGCTTTTAAATATATTGTATCTGAAATTTATATAATTGTTATTTTCTAATTTACTTAAGATATCAATAACTTTCAATCTTTTTTTAAAACAATTTTTAAATTAATCAATACCAATGTTTAATTTTAATCTGGAGATATTAGTTTTGCTCTTTTATAAAAAAAAAGAATATATTCGAATAAGTAGCTTGCTTTTTCATTTGTGGTGCAATAATATAATTTAGGTAATTTTGATAAAATACGATGATATCAAAACAAAAACCATGTATAATTCTTACACGACTAATTCTGTACAATATTTTTAATTAGATTTGTTTAGTGGATACTATTTTTAATATATCTATTAATTAAAAAAAATTAATAAACAATCAAAAAGTATTTGGGATTAGCTTTTGTAAAAAACAATCACTCAAAAATACGTTTTGAGTTTATTTTTCCTATTTCTGTTTTCCTTTCTTTTTGTTAAAAATCCAGGACCCGCATCCCTGGTGTGCCCCTTCCAATTTTCACACCCTAACCATTTCTCTGCATATCAGCACATTTCTATATAAAATATCATTTTCGACGTCATTCCTTTCATGCACCCACAACTACTTCCATGCAAAATCAAACTTCCAAAATCGACGAGCTGTGCACATTAACGAGTCGACCGATTTTCGCGAGAGATAGATTTTCATCGAAACCGAAAACTCGTGAACGGGAAGTCGAGGTAACGAGAATTTGCCGAGAGAATGGGAGACAACTGGGCTCCCGTGATTAATAAAGTCTCGGTGGAAAGAGATAGATAGAGATAGAGATAGAGAGAGAGGGAGAGAGAGAGAGGAGAGAGAGAGGAGAGAGAGAGAGACGAGAGAGAGACCGATGTTGTCGGCGTTGAAAAGCAAAGAAGACGGGGCGCGCGGGTACAAACGAATGTTTACCTCTGAAACGGCTCTCTCCATACCCGCCATCTCGCGCGATTCGATAGCTCGCATTTCCAGGATCACGCTAACTATGGAAAAAGGAGGAATAAAGGGAATGGAATTTTGATTATAGAGTTTCGACGTTCGAATTTTTTTTAAGTTGGAAGAGATGTGTCGTTGGATTTTTGAAAATTTATTGGGATAGACGCAGTTAAACTCGTGCTCTTTACAAAATCAAATTGGATCATTTCTTTCTATTTTATTCTCGTCAACTACGCGTTTCTCATTACTTTTCATTCTTATCCTCAACTGAAGAATTACTCAAACCACTGTCAAACTTTAACCTGCATAAAAAGGTTCTTTTATTTTGACAATTAAGACATTCTCCGATTTTTCCCATCTATTCTTACACTTCTAAATTAACGCTTCTCTCGACACTAATTTTTTGCTCTCGCACATCTTCGCTCACTTCACCCACATTTTTCCTCTCTTCTTCTCCCGCCTCGCCTTACATTCCGCTCGACCGATTAATTCGACTTTCCGCGCTGCCCGGCAATTACTTCATAAAGGCTTTTTCACTCATTAAATAAATTGAATCCAAGCTCGCGCGAGCGCACGCGCACGACCCTTTATCGGCTCCATCGGAGATGTGACTTTTTCGAAGCGAAAGAAGAAGAAGAAGACGAAGAACACTACGGCGTCGACGAAGGAAAAAGAAAAGAAGGAGGTGGAGGAAAGTTTTTCTGCCCCCCCTTGCCTCCGGTCAACAGATACGTTAAAAGCCCGTCGAGCGAAAGAAAAGACGCGAGGGGATATATGACACCATAGTATAGCTCCAGATGACGGCCTTCGTCCACTTCTAATTGTTTACTCGCGTCTCTCTCTCTCTCTCCCTCTTTTCCTACGGAGAGATTTTTACCTCTCGCTGTTTGCCGAGTTCCTCTTATCTCTTTCCTTCACCTCACCATATTTTTCTGCGCCGCACATATATACACACACGCGGACGCACGTATGTGTATCTGCGGACGATTTCACGTGCTGTTCGGTGGCTGTCGTCTTGCCCATAATTTTCCACCTCGTCTAATCTTCCTCTCCTCGAGTTTCCCGCGAGCTCCGTCGATTCGGTCCAGAGACCTTTTTGTTTTACGCGCCTCCGCCCGTGCGCTAACGAGCGACTTTTAACGAATCGCCAGAGAAGGAGGAGGAGCACGACGATCGAGAACGACGTCCTCTCAACGGCCGACGAAGCGAAATAAAAAGTGTGTACACGCGGGGCTGCTGCCCCGTCGGTTCTTAACGACTCGCGAATTATAGGAGAAACAATTTTATAACGATTGCTGTGGGAGGAGGGAGGGCGAAGAGGAGTGGATGAGGATAATGGGGCCGAGGGAGAATGATCGAAGTTGTTTGAGATTGAAAAAGTGGTAAACGAGGTTGGGAGGAAGAAGGAGTTTCCGAAGTTTTAATTGTTTTGATTTGGTTTAACGGCGGCAAAATATGGTTATTTTTATGTCGCTGGGTGATGAGGAATCTCGTGGGAAACTTCAAGTCACGTCTTGGTACTTAAGTAATGAAAATGTCAAATTGTTTGAATTAAATTATTACAGATGTTTGGGAAACTCAATTTAACAAACTTCTTTGCAGTAACAAACGGTTTGTGTAACTGTAACTAGAAAATAGTGTTGCATAAATATGAGATAAGGGGGACGCGAGCTGCTCAACCACAGAGTTAACGTGTGGTGGTTATTCTTTTGTTGAGTCGACGGTTTCTCATTTTTTTTTCTACGTTGTTTAAACATCGACGGAAAGCTTCGTGACAATATAGATAGAGATATAATAGACATCATTTGTAGTTGTACAAAAAATGAATAAAGTACGTAATATCACTTAAGGTTTTCTCTGTACATTGGATTACAGAATACACCAAAATGTATGTATATATAGTGATAAAATAGCACAATAATTCATCATCAATATGTATATTCTTATAAGGATAAGATAATATAATTTCTATTGTTACAGTGCGTTCGTGATCTTTGAATTCCAGGAAAGGCGGACATCAAACGAACCAAGTTATATATGGTGTATAACTTGGTTCGTTTGATGTCCGCCTCTTCTAGAATATAATTTCTAATTAATAATCATTTCACACACTAAAATAAAATCCTTGAAAAGCGCTTCTCCCATAATATAAATTACAGCTCGCTCGAATCCTAATCAAGAGCAACGTTCCAGTCGGAATCCCAAAACACACATCTCGCGAAACTCAAGAATTTACCGACCCTTTTACCTCCATCCCCCATCGACTGTTTACAAACTCGCAAAACTCTCTCTCTATCCGAAAAATATGTCCAAAGCAACCGCTAGATACACATAACCCACTCGACCTTACACTCGCTCGTTCGCTCTGAGGGTGAGGAAGCAGCGATTCTCAGTGAGAGTGAGGAAGAGAGAGGGAGTAAGTTAATTTTCGGGATCATTGAGCGAGAGCATCAATCACGCACGCGCGAGCAGCAGAAGCAGCAGCCGTTCCTCCTCCACCTCCATACTCGAGCAAACAGCATTCATAAGAACGCTCGCTCTCTCTCATGCGCGCCAGAGCGCGACTCCCAAGCTGGCTTTTTGATTTGTTTATTTGGCTGCGGGGAACGAAATGGAAGTACAGAGAGGGAGAGACCGTACCACAGCTCGCGGCCGCCCATGAATCAAAGAACTCGAAACTTCGTTCCCCGAGTAGTCCGCGAGTGAGAGAGAAAACGAGGCGACGTAGCAGCGTTCGGGGCGGAAAGTATAAGACGATGGAATACATAATCAGATTTGGTAGGAGAGGCAAAGGCGCGCTCGCACACACACAGAGCAACGCCGAGTTGGCACACGGCCGCGACCGTTAATTTCATTGCGCGCGCGCGCACACGACAATGTTAGCTCCGGAGTGCGCGTACAGGCCCAGAGGAGCAGGATGAAGGGAGGAGGAGAGCAGAGAAGAGCTAAGAACTCAATTTCATAAGGCGGCTAATGCCATTAACGTAATGCTCTTTCCGTAAATGCGGCTTAATAACGACGCCGAATGCAATTATCCTAGCGCGCGTCGCGAGAGAGAGGAACGCTGTACAGACGTAAAAAGGGAGAGAGAGAGATGTCTAGTCTTTTACCTTCGCGTGTGAGTGTGAGTGAGAGAAAGAGAAAGTGTTAGTCTTCGTGAGAGGACCTTTGTGGGAGGAGAAAGGCAGGTGGAGGCATTTGAAAGTCGGATAGGGTGTTATGTGTGGCTTGCGGTAATGTAGGGCGTAAAAGTAAAGAATGCCCAGATCACATATAAATATGCGATCTGAGGGATTCTTTGCTTACTTCCGTGGTGCATATACTAATTTTCTCCACGAGGAGCGTAAAATGCGTAGGCTGTTTTTTGTCCGCAGGGCGTACAGTACGCACTTTACGCGCCGTGTGGTGGAAAGTATTTTTGTTGAATTTTCTGTCACCTTTTGTTGCAAAGTAACGCTAGCCAATTTAGTGATCTTAAGTCAGGAAATTGTAAGAAATAATTAGCACCCTACGAAACAATATAGATGTATCAAACTACTGACTCCATCGTCTACTGAAAACAAAATTGAGAACGCTTTGTAAGTAATATTGACTTCGTACAAAAAGAAAATACATAAAAGGGCCGTTGACATATATGCTTCCCCATGTGCGTAGTTGAAAAACCAATTTAATAAAAAAAGGTCTTTCATTCTTTTTAGAGCAAACTTGCCAGGAATGTATATACGTAGGTTAAAATACAAACTATTTTTTACTAAAAAGGTATTACGAATACTCTAAAAATAAAATTACCCTTGGTAAAAGCTAAGTAGAGCCTACAAAATGTGTGTGGGCGAATTAGGTTATGGTCGCATTAGCTAGAGTTGCTTCATACATTTTTTAAGTGCGAATAATTACGTAGTTTTTTTTTAGAACCTATTTTTTTTTCGATTCACATAATATTTTTTCGGCTACAATTTTGTTCTTTTTTTCAAATATTTAGAGGCAGAAAATATCGTTGGTGATTTTTCAACTCTGTAAACAGATTGATTTCAGATTATTAAAACTTCTTCTTACGCCGTAACGACGCGTACTTAATCTCATGAATAATTGACACCATTATCCCAAGTTTGAATTTTAAAATAATGAAGAATCCAATGTGGATTTAAGTTCAGTAATTCCAATCCGATATCCTCTTACAAAGACATCATTATCGTTACGTCATTATTATTCGACATCCTACTTATTCGCTTTTTTACTAAAAATAATTCAAACGAGCGCATAAATAAATGAAATGTTCAATTGAAATGAGCGAGACTTCAACGCAGGAATGCGTAATTATATCAAGCATCCCTTTGGGCGACAATATTCAATTTCAGCATCATTTTTCGGAGCACTCAACAACAATTTCCCCATTCCACAATAATCATCTAATCCGCGTAATTTTCATTTGGAAAACATCCCCCCTCCTTCTCTTGCAGCAACATCTGCCGCGACAACGCGCGATTCATCGCGAATTGTTTCATTGAATTTCGTCAATTTATTCCTCATTTCGTGAGAATAAAGGGATTAGCAATTAAAACGAAATAGCAATCGTGAAAGCGCTTCTCGTGCCAATCGAACGCGACTATTATAGTTGTTAAATATTCGAAACGTCGATATATTATTCCGAAAATTAATTCACGCGCGTGTCCCCGAGCCGCTGAAATTAATTGGTATCCGCGTGCCAGTGCGACGTTGCAGAATATTTGCGGTACTTCAGAATTGCCGGCGCGCGCGCGTTTTCAAAATTCAAAACTACCTATGTACATGTGTGTGAATGTATGTGAGAGAAAGATGGAGAGAGGGGAATGGGTTCGTTGGTTAGCGGCAGACAGGAAGAGCAATTTTCAAAGAGCCTAATTCGGGAGAAATAGTAATCGGAGGTTTTCGAGCTCGCTGATTACGAATAGCGACGGGTGGTTGGTGGGGGGAGGTACCAGGCGCATTGTAAAATTAGCCGAGCGGAGGGTCTAATTTGGGGCGCTCTCGGGATCGGGGAAAAAGTAGACTGAAAATGAAGTATCGGAATTCGGTGCAAAATAAAGACTTTATCGTTTACTTGAAAATTAATAAAAAAGAAAGGATGTTTTTGTACTGGTAAGAGTAATGATTTCGATGGAAAATTCTTGAAATCGTTTTTAACATTTGCCAGGAACCTGTAATTCCCTACGAACCGATGTAGTTTTAAAACCTTTAAAGGTTTTTCAATACTTTCTGTGCTACACAATGG
>UXGD01002017.1:0-29153 GCA_900474315.1 Torymus auratus
GTTTTATACAGATATCTATTCGTGCAATCAAGATTGGTAATTTTATTAATTTTCAGAGCGTTTAACATTGATGTAATTAATATTGTTTGGCGCTTTAGAAAAATGCGAATTTCATTAAAATTAGAAGCTTAAAATATGCTATCAGGCATAATCTACAGTTTACTATGATTTAATTTATTGTACTTTAATTTATTGTTAATGGTGCAGACTTGATCACACTTTGAAGTGTGATTGCAACGATTGCATGAACAATTAATCGCCAATGATTTCATAACGTCTCTCTTTTAGATCACTGTTTCTCATAAATAGATGGGACTTACTATCTTAAAGTTCTTCCATCTCAATACTCTATGACATTGAAAAACTATATTATTAAAGATGAATATGAATTTTTTTTGCCTAAGATATAGGATTTCGCGGAGGCGCGAACGGTTTTCATATGATACAAAGTAGCAACTCATTTAAATTCCATCTAAATTCAAAAATATTCCAGGCTAAGCAGAATATTACTTTTCGAATGAATATATTACGCAAGACGTTGATATAAATTTAAATCTGTCAGAACCTACTATGGAGAACGCTTTCCACTCCGATCCGCTGTCATATGAAAAAAAAATTAATTCATCAGTCATCAAATTTCTTCGCACCGATACAAAAAGAAGAGAACCATCACCTTCATGCGATCTTACAAACTAAAATTCCTTATGGCTTATAAGAAACTATCAACGAATCGAATCAGTGCAGGCATTAGCACAGCATCCTCCGACTCTCATTCCCGGCACGTCTGGCTGGTAAGTCCGTGTACCGCATGCGGCGGATCGAACGATGAATGCAAGCGTCGTCCGACTGATCGTGTTGGAAGACTATAATACTCGGTAATATAGGCGTCCACTTAGAGGCTCTGCGTATCTCCGTCGACTTGGCGTAGAGTTAAGTCCGTTTTGTATTGGACGGCGAGAGAGCGCACGCAGGCCTGGGATCAGCGTGATTGCGGGATTTTGGGTCAGAAGGGTTGTAGAACTTGATGATGCGAGGGGGTGAGGATTAGAAGTAGGAAAATTGTGTTGTATAGGGGTCGTGATGATTTGTTTGTATGTGGAAATCATTGAATTAGACAGAGCCTGCTTGGAGAATAAAAAGGTTAATGATTTTTTAGTTCAAATTGGAGAAGTATTAAGGCAAAGGAAGAACCCAACGACGCGCAACTTTGATTTGAAAACAAAACAGACGAAAATCAATCTATTCATTGAATTATGAAAAAAATAGTGTTGCGCGATACTAGATTTCATATCAATTTCGTCAATTAACGCTATTAATCCCACCTCGCAAACTACACCTCAAGAAAAAATCTCGAGAGAAAATAATCGCGCATCAGCGCCGGCAAACAGGAGCACGCTAATAATCCTCGCACGCTTGGCGACAATAAAATATGACGGCAGCCTGTCCATTCGTCTCTCTCCCTCGCATACATTCACACAGGCAGTGAAAATTGCCCGCGCGTCCTGATTTTCCATGACCCGGTCAGAGGGCGAGCGCGACGACTTAGAGAATAGAGAGAAAAAAGCCCTCGGCGCGTATAACGCACGCACACGAGCATAAAACAGCGTGTGTATATGTATATGACCGCGGTACGTGCGTGCGTGCCAGTGAGTGACAGCAGTACGGCATTGTTTAAAGGAGATGTTTTCTGCTCGGGAGCTGGAGATGAAAATGCTGGTGTCTAGGTGCAATAGTGGATATGGAATGAGTAGGGTATTTTGTTGAAGTGAGGTAATCATTTGATTGAAAGATATTATAGTATATCTGATAATTTTAGAAACATTTTAGTAGTAGCCCGGTCGTCCTGCCTGGGTCTTTCCCTTACATTATGAGGGAATAAAATATAAGAGGGAATAAATTGCTACTTTTATATCTCGCTTTTTGGATCAATAAAGTGGCCATTATAGTGGAGTCGGGAATAAAAGCTATCTGTTGTATGAATTTTTTATATAATTAAATTTAAAATAAAAATTTTCTAGACAAGTTTGAAAAAATTTAAACATATTTTTTTAAAGATTAAATTGGTTTATAATTGCATCTATGACATTTTTGATTGCTTGGGTCGATTTTTCAGAAGATCATATCGAACGTAATAAAAATATAATGCCAATCCTTAACATAGATTTTTCTAATGTTTTACATAGCCTCGAAAAATTTAGTAATTGAAAATGTCTTATTGTTATACGATTAGGAGCTAACAGACCTTCACACGTAACAGTATACAACTTACTAATACAGTAACATGCATTGATTTTATTTACTAACATTATAAAATTACATTTACAATTCAGAAAACAAAATTTTATTTCTTTCGTGAGTTGATTTTTTATTATTTCATTGTAAAAAATTTTTAAACAACATACTTCCCGAATTCTCATTTGACAAATCAGCTCTATATACTTATTCATACCCACTACAATCCAACCACCACGATTCACTTTCTTCATCCCAAAACCACCACAAAAAATACACCAACCTACCACTCAAAATCCGAATCATATCCCCCTACAAATAAGTATCCACATGCAGAAGGAATGCAAAACCGAGCCGAAAACACGGACGACGCGCGTGACGTGGTGCCTCGAAAATCGTCGCTGCCGCGTACCTATAGGCGCGTCGCGCTGCCGGATTTAATTTAACGCTTCGCCGAAGAGCGCAAACGAGTTCGTGTGACTAAGGCAATTGCGGAAAAAAGGCTGCGCGCGCAGAAATTGGAAATCCGGGCGAGCGGCTGTAAACCGACGGAGAAAAGTTGCTCGTGCACACAGCTGCGTGGGTGGAGAAACAAGCGTGCTTCGCGTTTTGAACGCGGGGTTCCTGGTATAGGATGAGTGGTGAACGGGGGTACGTATAGCTACGTAGGTAGAGGATTTTGAATTGGTCGATTGGCAGTTTTTATGTTGAAAGATAGATTGATTTTTTATATGGTATTTATTTATATCTTTAGTTTTGGTATGTATACTTTTGTGGATCGACTTTTATTATAATTAGTCTAATTACAATTTATATGAAAGAGAATTTAATTTTCCTTGTTATTTGCTCGTCTCACCATGTACGACTTGTTCTACTGAAACTCGACCGTTATAAATATTTCTTTGTAACAGAATACTATCATTTTAGTGAAAAATTGGTCTCTTTAACTCTAAAAATTGCCCTAAAACTTTTCTTTGTTCGAACCCACATATCTCAAAATTTCATCTACCGAACGTTCGCGAACTGACAAAATATCGTATCGTGATAAAAGTTAAAAAACGAAAATAGCACCATTATAAATCATCTCACGTATAGCAAGAATGATCTCAAAATTCCACAACTCACTCACTTATACACTCTCGCACACTCATTCACAGTTAAATTTCATTTATACGCTTTCTAAATGAAAAAACACATTCCGAAATCGAACCAGCGGTAGCGCCCGACGTAAACATGTGCATTCAAGACACGTTTCTCGCGGCGTGCGCGCACCGGAAGTCCACGCCGAGTTTCAGCGGTGAATCAGCTTCTCGATCCTCCTCCTTCGAGTTTTCTCATAATTTATCGCTGCTTATATGTACTGCGTGCTGCGCGTTTTCGGCGAACGGCAGAGAGCGATTTTCCGTTTGCCGAAGAGAGAAAATGAAATTAATAGCTCGCGGTGAGTTTGGAGTCAGTTAGAGTAAACAGAGAACGGGAATGTCATTATTTCCGGACGTTAGTGAGAGCGGAAGGTGTTTGTAAATTTGAACATGAATCGAACGATGAATTGGCTTTTTAGTGGTGGTACTAGGGGTGTATACATATTGTATGTTGTTTGACTTTGGATTACATTTTGAGAAGAAAGCCAATGTAAAAAAAAGTTAAAAAACTACTATTTTAAGCCAGGATTTGTTTATACGTCAACATTTTTGTTTTCATACTGGAAAACGTCTATAATTTCTTAATACATTAATAAGCAGCAAAATAAAAAGAATTTTATTAAACTAAAAAATGCTGGCTTAATTTTACAGGTAATAAGTGTACAAATATTTTGAAAAAACTTTCTCTTGTGTAACAAATTTTTCTAAATTTCAAAAGTAAGCTATTAAGAAAATAGCATTTAAAGTTCAAAAGACATGATCCACATTAGAAAGTTATGAAATTCAAATTGGAGTATATAAAATAACAAATTTACCTAGGATTCAGGGTTTTCCCAATGTATAAAGGTTTAAAAAAGATATTTATGATAAAAAAAAACGGATAATTGAATTTGTCGTCATTTTTGTAAAAAATTTAAGTACCTACTGCTACCATTCAGGACATTATTTTTTTTAAATATACAAATATCAGCTATTTTTATTAAACAATTTAACTTAACTTGGCGTCAAGCCAATTTTCCATGAAATAAAGTCAACTCTTAAACAAATGCTATCAATCACCATCAACCTATTTTCCTCAACATCCTCCGTCGCACAACCTAAAACAACATTAATCGTACCCCACGAAAACGAATCCCCTCGACCACATCCAGTATAAATTCCCACACAGGCGGGCTCGCGAAACTCACTCGATTACACGGCACTCGCTCGCTCGCCTCGTCCAGAAAGTCCCACGATTTGTTTGCGTCGCGCGAAGACAGCTCACCGGTACGGATTTTCTTCTTTCGCTCGGATGTGTATGTATGTTCATGCAGGCGCGACAATGGCACACGACATTCGTCTCGAAACTTTTGTTTTATATACGGCGTGTATAGTGGATATTGCTTTGCTTTTTCCCGCAGTCGGTGCTCTCGCGACGATGGCTTTGCGGGAGATATGTGCGGACTAGCGGCGCGGAAAAGCAAGCAGAATTGATAGATTAGGTGGGGATTGTGGTAATTTGGTGTGGCAGTGAAGAAAGTAGTGAAGTGTTATAAGATTAATAACTTATAAGATTAATATTTATGTGAGTTGGTTTTTCTTTTTAAAAAATTTTTGGTAGCCATAAATTATTTGCGATGTTATTGGCTTTAAGTGAACTCAATATTTCTTGGGAAAATCTTTTTTAATTATCCCCTTGATCACCACATTTGACTAATTGAAGTAGAATTTTCTTTTTACGTATTACTATAAGAGTAATATTATAACTAAGAAAAACATGAATTATATTATTTGAAAAGAATAATATGTTTACTTCCGGATCGCGAAACATAAAATTCAAATCTAGGGCTACACAATATAGCAAGACCTAGCTCAGTTTAAGCGGATCGTTAGATCGCTTGTTTATAAATATTATTAAGCCGCAACGTTTATAATTTAGTTTATTCTTACTAACGTATGTAATTTCGCACTATGTAATTAAGGGCTTCTGCCCGTTTAATGTTTAAAAATAAATTAAATTCAAATCAAAGACTAATCTTGATATTGTATTGTCTTGTCTCAATATTCAAGACAATAATCGATGCAATATTTCGATACAGTTTTCGATACAATATATCAAGATTGTGGTGACAAGAATGTGGAGAATCGTGCCGTCTTGAAAATAACTTAACATTTTCCAATTGTAATAATTTATCGAAATAATCATGATAACTAATTAAGTAAAAACAATTATTTAACTCGCACACAAATGTGCCTTTGTTAACTCAATAAACTTCGGTAGTTACTGATGACCACCTACTGACCAGATGTGTGCCGCACTCCTATATCTCCTCGGGCCAACTTACTTAGATGCGTGAGGCTATAGGAAGAGGGTGCGCCGCCTAGCGGCAGCGCGCGAACTGGGCTCTGTCTCTAGCACATACATGGCGGAAAAAATCAAATTTCAAATTTGGTATGTGCGAGGAAAATCTTAAACCCGAATAGCCGGAGATCGCAAGTTTCACACAAAAGAAGCAGTTGTGCAGTTACGCAGGCTTATTTAATAATTCACTCTATTACTGTCATACGTCTGTATAACTTTTGTGCGTGGGCCTCGCGTCCGCAGGCTATTTGAGCTGAAGAATCTTTCAAATAATCGACTCGACTACAGTCGCACGTCTGCGTGATTAATTCCTCTTCTACATGGACCTCATGTTCCCCGACTATTTGGGGAACCTCGTCGCCTCCCTCTGCTATTTAGTGATACAATGTCATCAAGAATTTCAAGACAAGATAATAATTCTTTTCATATTGACTGACACGAGCGAGACAATAATTACAGAAATATTTTATTGTCTTGTTCTCGTGCAGCCCTATTAAAATTCGCCTAATATAATATTATTATCTCTTTTCCATTCACTCGCCTATAGTATATTAACACTATACTTGTATTCTGTTACGTTTGAATTTCTTCACATACACTCGCAAAGAACGCCCACGAAAACCTTCTAAATTACATCCTCATCCTAAACCATCACCTTCCTTTAAAAACACACGCCCACACGACGCCCGCGCTTACGAAAATACCCCTTCGAAATTACGCGCGCGCGTTCTATTCTGCCAGCTCGCTCCGTATTTTCCTTTCTCGCGAGATCGCACGTGCGATTTCTCACGCGCTTCCGTCTATATAGGAATCGGCCCACTCGCCACACACGCAGACTCGAAAAAGACAAACATAGGACGTCAACCGCACTTTAATCGAGGCGAGCGATTAGATGGGGCCGAGAGGTGCATCGCAACCTGCTTTAATAGCGTTAAACGCCGCTGCTTAAGAGAGCGTGAACGCCGAGCGGCTTTGCCTAATTAATTGCGGGGGTTAATTTTTTCGTAGCACGCTACTGATATATACGTATGTTTAGGAGGGTGGATAGGTTAATAAGGTACGTTTTATTAGGCGCTGTGGTCTGGAGTAATATCTAAATGCATGTAAGTCGTTTATGTAATGCGTTACATTATAGGTTACGAGGGTACACAAATTATACGGTAATGCGATCGATTTATTTTAGGGTAGTACACGAAAGGTTGAGATTTCACTGCATGTAACTATAGTTTGACTGCATAATATAGTGCATCGTCATTTGAATATTCAAATATCTCAATATCTTTTGAATTATTTTGCCTTTTCCTCACTCCTTTCGAACGCTGCGCTACACATCGCACGCGCGCCTTCATTCCGTCGGCCAAATATTTGCCTAAACCTGCGCAACTTCCGCTCCGTCCAAATACTGTACCTCTCAAAGCCATTAGCGTAACTGCCGCGCGAATTTTTTTCGCCTTATTTGCACCTACTCCCGGCGCCGTACGGCGCAATAACTAGTACCCGACACGGCGGTGCCTGAGTTTTCTCGCATTTGGTGCGGAAATTTTCTTTTATCTTTTTGGCGAGAGTGCGCGCACCTTCGCCGTTGTTAAAAATACGCACAGCAGCTTTTGGGGAAAATGTTTTGAGTTCTTTGTGCGGACTCTGTTGTTGTTCTTCAGGATTTCGTTGGAGATTAATGCACCGAGAACTTTCGCAAAGGGGATTTTTTTTAGTGCAAGGTGACGTGGATGTTTTGTGACATATTTTATATAAAAATATATTAAATTTTGTTGAAACTAAAAAGCCTGTTAGCGCAAGTAGGTAGTAACATATATATGCATGCAAATTTTATTATTTTAAATGCCAAAGCAGCCTGCGTGTATTATTACACGCGGCTATTTGTTCATCGATCACGTGTGACGTGTCACTCGTGATAATATGTCCATTACATGTGTTAATATTATCGGAAGCTACGTCGTTAATATATAAACAGCTCCAACACAGTTTAATAATTTTTCATTGTATAATTATATACAGGTACATTCTTTACTTAAAGCTCAAATTGCTGTTAACGCGGGTAGTGTCGCTATTACCTTTATTTTTCGTCAAAACAATTTTACGGTTTTTAAAGCTAAAATGCCAGACAAAAGAAAACGAACTTATACTTTCATTAACGCGGTAATGAAAAAGCTCGCCGCCCAGCGTTTTAAATTTAAATACGCTTTAGTTACGTTTATGGAACAGACATAAACGCGAAATTGCTTAACGATTCTACTTCCTATATTCGACAAAATTAAAGCGAAAATTTCATGCAGCTTGAAAAAAAAAGAAGACACAACCCGTTAAATTCATTGCGTTAAGTATGTTTGACAAAAATTCCATTCTACATTGTAAATTCCTTTTTTACCTTCGCAGCAAAAAAAAAGAAACAACTTTGCATCGCGCATAAAAATTATCATAAACAATGCAGGACTCTTGCACCTGAAGTTAACACCAGCGAGAACTACAAAACGCTCGCGCTAGCGGTAGCACACACAGACAATTTGAAAAATCCATAATGGGGGTTGTGTTCAAACAAACATAGGCGGCAAAGTCGATGGCCTGAATTTACGCGCGACGGTGCAGTGAACTCAAAAAAATACATGGCGTTTCCCCGAGACCTGATAAGGCGGCAGCAATGGGAGCTTAACTCTTATATGTGCGATTTACGTACCCACACGTATCAGGACCATATATTTCATTTTCACATCCATTTATGGCGTTATGACCCATAAGTGTCGTATCCTGGAAGAAGTTTTTTCCACGCTCACTTTCACGCGCAGTGGAGATATATAAGTCTGCCTTTACGATGTGACTGAGAAAGTCGATTGTTCGACGAAGAATGATGACACGTGATTCGGTCTGGTGTATATGTTCAGATTTTGCGAGATTTAGAACAGTTTATGGACTTTCACATTTTTCTTGAATATAATACATATACGAACGTAAAAGAGTAAAAATTTTAAGATAACAGTTCTATCAACGTACAACTAATAAAACTTCAGCAATAACCCTATTAACAGATACACAGCTAACACAGTGTTAAAAACCAAAATCGTCGTCACTGCGTAATCGGCCAACCCCATCGTTCCTGAATCCTTCGCACCTCTACTCTTACCCCATAAAAACCGCCCACCAAGGGAGTAAAAAGCAAGCCACAACAACACAACTTCACTTCTCTCGCGAGTCAACCTTTCTCGAACCCTCGCGGGGGCGCACTACACCTGCGCTCGGCATTTAGGCCTGCCTTCCTAGCTCGCTCGCTCGCTCGCTAGGTCAGGAGAGAAAAGGAGCGGGGGGGCAATGCACCTTGCTCGGCGGCGGCATGTCGTGCCGGCGCACCGCCTCCCGGTGTAATTATCAGTTCCGCGCGGGCGGCCGGTCGATCGGCCGCTTTCAAAATGTCAGACCGAGCGAGATTTAGCGGGGCTGCTCGTCGTCGTCGTTCCTTCGTTCGTGTGAGAATGAGGACGGCCCAGGCGAGAGTGAGGACGAGAAGGAGGCGGTGTGGATGCCGAGATATGCAGTGGGTGGGTGAGAAGGCGACTTTTTCTTTTTTGCTGTGGAGAGAGTTTTTTCGCTGGGTGGGTCGTGTGGTTGGATGGAGAATATGGAGGTTTTTAATTTTGGAATTTGTTTAGAGGAGGGAATTGGGAACGGCGTGGGTGAGAAGATTAATTAAGGGTTTATCTTGTTTAGGTCATCGGGGGGTGAAGGAAGGTGGACTTTGGTTAGGAATCGCTGAGAAATAATACTGAATTTATAAAAGTTTATATTGTTAGACGGAAAATATTTAATTCATAGGAATTAGAAGAGGAGATATAAATTTGAACTTGTATAAATATATCATAACCATCAGATAAGTCAAAGTAATCTCTTGTTATTACGATTTATATATGCATAGCATAGATTATAGTACTGCGTACTTATGAAGGTTCATTGGGATCCCGGTCACTGCTGATCTTGTATTAGATAGTAAACATGGAAACCATGTATAACAAAATTTGTCACTTTTCAGTGGTAAAGAACACGACTTACAAACTAAAAATGCATTGCAAAATTCCACGCCATCAACGGCACCCACTAATTTTTTTTCTCTGACGAGCAGAGCATTAAAAGTCCCCGAGTGAAGGTAAGAGGATCGAGCGCGTTGCATAATAAAAATCCGTAGGGTAATAAATTCCCATATTGGTATATACACACATACACACGTGGATATATATATATACATCAGCGGGGGAATGCAGGTGCGCGAAGCGATAACCCGCTCGGGATGTATTAGTTATTGGAATCGACTTTGCGTCGGCGCACGAGGGGGGCGAGACTTGATGAATGTCTTGTTCTCGTGGAAATTGCAATCTGAAAGCTTCTCTCACCCGCGCGCATATAGCGATGTACTCGGGTCTGAAATTTAAACCGCGCTTTACATAATATGCTTAGGAATAAATAAATGCAGAGAAATAGATGAAAGATTGTTGAATAAGAAGACGAAATAATTGAGATACTGAATCATCTGAAGAAGCAAATTAGCCAGTACTAATTTAGTACAAAGATGTTTGAAATAACAAAAGAAAGCGAATAACAGTATTTATAATAAAAGTACTTTATATTTCGATACAAAGCCTGCACATCCTCTATTCACAATGGACAAAGTTGAGCGTTTTCCCTCAAAACCCGTGGCAAACAAAAGCGTTCCGAGCTCACACAACTTTTTAATTACCGCGAGCGGAAAACAATCGCGCCCTCGCTGCTCCCTTATCTCACGCCAACTCGTTAAACGCGCAGTGGGAGAAAGAGTATAGCGTTTAAGCGAGCGCTCAAACAGAATTACACGCGACGCGCCTCTCTCGCGATTCATTAGATTCGGCAAACAGAGAGGGAGAGAGAAAAAACAGAGGAGTAAAGTTCTGTACGTTCGCGCGATGGAAAGCTTCTTACGGTAATAAGAGTCATTTCCAACCTAAAATCCCTCGCTTTGCTCCCCGCGGGAGACTCGCGACATTAATCCCGCAGGCACTAGCAAACGTCTTCTGATGCTCGCACGGATTTACGTTCTCTGTGAGTACGTCGTCGTTTTTTTTCTTTTTCTCTTTCTTTCTTTCTCTGTCCTGGGGGTCTTGTAGGTCGGCGTTCGAGTGGAGTTGAGAGTGGAGTGTCGCGAGAGTTCGAGGGGGCAGTTACATTTTTAATGGAGGAATTGTAATTGAGACTTTTTATGAGGGCGAAGGTAGATTTTTATGGCTTGAGGATTGATTACGGGAAGATGGAGTACCTGAGTGTTGTGAATGTCTTTTATGGAGAGACACTTATTAGCCTTATGTTTGTTATTCTAAGGAGGAAGATCAAACGTAAAAAGAAGTTCAACCATAAATAGTAACTTGTTCTCAATCCCATTTCTTAAATGAAATAAGTCTTTTTAAACTTTGCTTAATATTAGCCATTAGATATTATTGCTTTTATGCTTAACTGCTATTCTTTATTCCCGTGAAGATCCACAAGAAGAGAACTCGTCGAAAAGTGTATCGTTTTTCATAATAAGTAACTACGAGGTTAAACCTATGTAAAAGAAACGGACAAACGTCCTCTAAGAAAAAAAATGTTAAACCACCGTCGCACCTTATCCCTTTCCACTCCCCTAAAACAAAGAAAAGACACGAGCAAGAGAGAGAACCTTAAGAAAAAGGCCAAAGAAACAAAAAGAAGAACTCGAGCGTAGGGATGAAGAACGGGGATGGAAGCAATAAAAGAATACGGAGCGAGCGCGTGGCGTGGGGGGCGCCGAGGCGAAAGGAGGTAAAACGGAAGGAAAATAGAGAGCGCGGCAGAGAAAGATAGAAGGGAGGGCAAAACATTTCTGAACGCTCGCTACTCGCGCGCCTGCATAAACCGTCACGCCACACGGGCCGCGCGCACGGCATTACGTAATTCCGCGACTTTATTTCTGCTTACGGCTCGTGTATTCCACCCCCCTGGCCATTGCTTCGCGCGCACCCCGATGTCTTCATCGTTTCCAGTTGAAGGATGGATGAGTAGGTCGAGGTTTTACGTATAGGATTAGAGGATTCGAGAACTGGATTAGTAATGGGGAGAGTTGCCGAAGTTCTGTGGAATTATTTTGACGAATAATTCAAGTATCGTTTAAAGTCGTGTTTTGGGGTGATTTGAATGTAATTTATATAAATTTTGTGTAAAACAACGTATTTGTTGTCCCTTAAAGGTTATACTAGCTCAATTTTTATGTAGCTATTTTGTTTACATGACGACACGAAAATTTTGTAATAGATTTAACTTTCACCAATAGACATCTCCAAAATCAGAACTCGATTTTCCATAGTGCACCGTCACCATTTCCGCCAACTTCAAATTTTCCAATTCTCCAAAAAGCCCTACATCAAAATCAGTCGTCAACTTCAATAGAAGAGCTGCGCCCGTTACTCCGATAACGCTCCTATCATCGAAAGCCTGGCCCGCGGCGAAACTTTCTTTCCCCATGCAGACGTGATCGGAAAGGTATAAAAAGACGCTGGCATTCATATCGAGGCGCCATTTTCGAAAAATCTCGCAGAAAGCGAGAAGTCGTAATTTAAAAAAATGCGCAGCCGGCTGCTATCTTCGCGATGGCCTTTTCACCCAACCAGACGTTTTTTAAGACTGAGAAGTGAGTGCATGAACTCTCGTGGAACGAGAAAGAGAGAGAGGAGAGTGCACCTACTGGGGCAAAGTTTTAAACCGTCGTCGTCCGTGCATATTAAGCGTCTTTCTAAACTAGTTTTTTCGCTCGCGATCTTTCGACGCTCTGGTTTTCGTCGAATGGGAATTATCCGGAGAAGATGGAATGGCGAAAGTTGAGAGTGAGAGTGGGAGGGGGAACTAAAGGCACTGTTCGTGTCAAGGTTCTTATAGGCGATATTGATATAGTTTTATACAGTTTTAAATTTCATAATTAGAGTTTATATTTTACCGCAATTATTCGCTACTGCTATTATAGAACCGGTTTTGATAACTTTTGTATTAATAGAAGAAAAATATATTTCTTAAAATAATTCTTTAGTATTATTCATTGCCGATAGTTACATAATGAGTTTTATATTTAGCAAAAAAAAACTAGAACTTAATAATATCTTAAAACAAGGAATAAAAATTGAATGTTCAAATTCAAGCGATCCACTCGTACCCAAAAATTCCCAACCACTTAAGACCTAAACAACCCAAGAAATTCATCGATTACATACATTCGACAGTTCCCATCAGCTATCCAGCCCCAGCAGCGCTCATAGTACCACCGAACCTCCGTTCTTATACGGCATTCCGCTCAACATTTGAATAATCTTGCCTCCCCTTCCAAGGCGTACAGTCTTCTCTGCATATCAAACGCGTAACGCGGCATTGCAAGCAGACGCGGGGCTGATAAACGGGAAAACCTTATCTGAAAAATTCCTGCATAATTTTTTCCGTGTTCCTTTCTCTCGTCCTCTTTCTCGTTCTTTCCCTCTCTCTTACAAAATTATCTGTCCTGAGCCGGTCTTGGTATCAATGCACTACTCGGAATTCCATAGGGAGGATGGCGGAATAGTCGCGATTACGGGTCACCGCGGGAGCTTTATGAAAAATTCCTGACCCACGGTATTCGCGATGCCTAGACGTATTTTTGTTTTTCTCGTTTGTTTAGGTTCTCTGGTCTGCCTCGTCTGCATTATCTCTGTTTGCATTCGCGCAGGCTGAGAAAAAAGTTCGAGGGGTTTATGGTCTATTAGCCAATCGGGAGGAAGAGTGCGCGCAACTGCAGTGGTTTATTATGAAAAGAAAAAGGATAATATTGTTGCAGCGGTGTATACGGACGATCGGGAGTGTTTTGCTTGAACAGAACGAAAATGATGAAGAAACAAACTCGTAAAATAAAAATGAAAGAATTAGCAGTGCATTATCGTACATACTCCAATGTATTATTGACTGCAGTTTAAAAAGTATTGTGCAAAAAATGTGATTATTAAAAGAATACAACGAAATTGAAATAATACTCAGATATACACTAATAAATAATTTTAAATACAAAGTATTTTTATATTTTAATAAACATATTGAAAAAAGCTTGTTTTCAATAATCAAAGGTATACACTGCAACTTTTTCCAGCACACGAGGATACTTATATTTTGTTACGGCGTTCTGGTACACGATTTATGATTTCGCCGCACGTATATATGACTCGCAAATTACATTTGGCTTTTCTCTTCCTTTCCTTGAACTCCTAACTTTCGTGCTCTCCGCTCTCTCCGAGATACTCTCTCGAGACTATCAGTCGCAGAAGTACGAATTTCATCGAATTTATCTACTTTCAAAAGTTTTTGCCGTATCATTTCATCTTTTTTATTTCATTCAATTTTTTCCATTTTGTCCCAGGTAAATACTTTACGGCAATATATATTTTTCAAAAGATCAAGTTTCGGCTTCCAAAGATACTCCTTTGATACAGAAATATTTATTATCTATCTTTCAAATCCATCGATATTATGGTTTTTGGAAAAGTATTTAATGTAAACGCTTATCTTTCTAGTCATTACAAAATATTTGATAATTCTATTGAAAATGTTCTTTATACTAAAGTTTTATCAATAGATAAGATTTATCCAGCGAAAAACCTAACTTTATCAAGCTTTAAAAAAATACAAAGTTTTCCCCGTATTGTTCCACCACTCTTATTTAGCATTAAATCTTATTTTTTTTTCTATCAACAGATAAAATCAATTCATTCGAGCTGAAAATAAATTTGCACATCCACGCGGACATCCTTCTTCTTTACATTCTAAATTCAACTACTGGAATTCTCGGAAATACACATTCACGAAATCCTCGAATTCAACATAACACCCGACGAAACTCGCATTACCCTCTTTTTCCCCCGAAAAAAAGGAAAAACCCCTCTTTGCGAATCTCCTCCCGTAAAATCAGGCAGACGCGAAATTTATATTCCAAACAGTAGCGCGCGAGAAAATCTCTCGCAATTTCCTTTGAATAAGAGCAGCAAGCAGCTCGTCGCCTCGGCTTTTCTCGTTATACGCGCACGTAGTATACACCTCAAAGGTCTTGGTAGCGTCGCGTCATCGTTATCCCCCGGCGACGTCGTCGTCGGGAGGCCATTCCGGGCGACGATAGTGCCGGCATCCGTCGCTTAGCGTCGTTTTCGTACTTCTTTCGCCGGCTGATCTCGCCGAGAGCTTATCGGCCCAGTGCAGCGTCAAAGCGAGATCTAAGAGCGACCCCCGGTTGGGTGTATATGACAGTCTTTTTAGCGGGGAACGGGGGCGAGGTTTTTTGCTGCAATTTAGGAGGGATTCTGGAGAAGTGTCGGAGAAAATCGTGTAATGCGTTTAGCTATATAGCGAGGTAAACATTTTAGAGCTTGCAAGTATATATATTTTTTAGCTGCGTGGTTGGAACGTCGAAAATATGAAAATATTAGATATGTTGAAATAGTGGTTTTTGAAATAGGAATTTTAATAAAAAATTGCAATTTTAACAACGAGAATATGAATTTTGTTATGGTATCGGATAAAGTTATCTGTGTATGACAGTACTGACTTTATATTGTCAATTATTTTTATGTTTTACCAAAAATACAAAAATAATTCTTTATTTTTCTATAGAATTCTGTAAAAATAAAATCAAAAGTTTATTTTTCAGATTTTTCTAAAATATTTAATCATTGCGTCACATGAACGTTACGATATATATTATTTAAAAAATCATATGCCTTTATTTAAAAAAAAAGAACAATGCTCGTCAACGAACACTATAATTTATTCAAATAACGAAAGCAAATAAAAAGTCATCCACATCAGACGTGTGAAATTACGCTTCGCTCCCCGGCCGTAAATAAGTAAACAATTTGTTGGATTTACTTCTGCTATATCGCGACATCCTTCCGCTCGCCGCTACTGCCTGCGCCGTCGCATCCCTCCGCTTCGTGAACTCGCTTTTATATAGATACGCATCAGCGCGACGTTAAAGAGAGAGGGAGGAAGAAAAAAGGTGAAGCAGCAAGACAAAAAGGGGGAAAAACGAGAAATGACAAACGGGACAGGGAGTTACGAGCAATAAGGTCGAGTTAAGGTTGGGATAACTTGTGAAACTATGGATGTAATATCTGAGGCAGCGGGACAATGGGTTAGAGAGCGAGAGCGAAAGAGAGCGAAAGAGAGTGAGGGGAGTAGAGAAAGAGCGTAGCGAGAAAAAGGACAATATTGTGGTAATAGAAAAATGAAAGGGGGGAGGTAACAGGGGAGACGCAGAAATAAAGAGGTATTGATTCATGTTGCGTGCTCGCTGCTACGACGTTGGAAAATAGAAATTCTCGCGCTGAGATGAAATTTTTACAGTTTACAAGGGTTTATTATTTGTTTCTTATTTTCCACGATACGTTTAGTAAGACGTATATTGCCCAGAAACTTTTACAATATTTCATTTCATTCAAGTTAAATCAAATAACGTCGAACTTAAAAGTATCGTACGTTTTCATCGTACTCGAGTACATTTTCTTAATATAAAACCTTCTATCTGCCACCTTTAAACAACCACAATCGAAAACTACCTAGCTATACTCGTCATCCTCTCGAACAATGTTCCTCTTCCCTCCTAGAAAACTCGCGTCTCCATATACCCACGAAGAACCAGGCGTTACACAGGTCGAGTCCTCATTACACAGGCTCTCACAGCCGAGTTGGCCTCAAACACTACGAGACAAATAAGCAGCCCCTTTGGAAGGCAGTAAAATGAGACGAGCCCATCGTAGCGCGTATATATACGGACTCGAACTCGGCTGTAGATTGAAAGCGAGAAAGGGCAAGAAAGATTAAGACTGAGAGAGAAGCTGAGAAAGGCCGCGAAGGATTCGATCAGCTTCCTCTGGCCCCGATATCGAGGCGCGAGCGCGCGTTCCATTGAAATGCCGCTGATAGTTTCCAAACTCGAAATAATCCACTTATTTCCGCCCCGGGCGTGCTTCTTCTTCTCCCTCTGTACTTTTTTCTTGAGCACTTAACTGCGGCTTCTTATTCTTTCTTTCGCTTTCTCTCTCCCTTTGGTTATGAAAGTTTTCGCGAGTGTATCTCTTTAGTCACGGTAACGGTATCATCAATTTTGCGCCGTCGAAGCGCGCGGATTTACAAGTATACGAGTAATATCGGCACGCAAATCGAGGTTTTATATCGAGTGGATTCGGTCGCGCGGAAATGTAAGGCGGAGGATTAATGGTTTCGCGGGAGCTCTGCGCGCACTTGAGACTGGAGTTTTATGGAAGGCGGTTAGCGATTGGTTTTCGGATATTTAAATATTTTCACGTGAATTACGAGAATAAAGTTTGGTTCTCGTAGTGACAATAATTAACAATTCAATGTTAGTTGGAGGAAGTAAAGCTCACTTTAAAGTTACAGCTCTAGATCTAAAAATATGCGAAACTTTCCCTAAAAGAATTATAAATTTATAGAAATTTTTTTATAACAATTTTTCATAGACAAAAAAATTTAGTTGAATCCATACAAATATGGTTTTTCCCATATATACAAAACTATTGAACTAAAATTCCTTCAATCCCAGAAACCCATAAAACACTTTTACGTCCCGTTCACCATTCCATAAACCGAAGCCTCAAAATTACGACAGTGACGTCACAGCAAAACAATCTTCCTCCACAATTGAAAACACATTTCACCTCCGACCCGAAAAAAAGAAGCTCGAATCGTTTTATCAGCCCACTTACCATAACTACCCGGACCTACTGCTCGACTCCCACGACACACACTGGAATCGCGCTTATTTTCCAAACGGTTTCCCCGGTCAAAACACCATTCATCAACGCGCGCCTCCTATGGCCCTTTTCCCGCTATTTAACCGTCGGAATTTCGCGCGCAGGTGCTCAATCGTGACGCTGTGCTTTCGGATCGAGCGGTGAAAAAAAAAGTTCGCGCACATCAATCAGCCGCGACGGCGAGGCTTTTTCGAGAGCTGCGCGCGAGCTCGACGAATCATGTAATTGCCGCCGCGGCGTTTATAGGCCGCATTATTAGTATACGTGGATGTAGGGTAGGGTTCGAGAGAGCCTTTTTTCCGCATGCAAATGGAGTTTTGAAAGCGTGCAAGGAAGTGGAAAGGTTCGAGCGTGATGCTGTGAATGATAATGTTTTTTTTATTAACTGCAGGAGAGGAGGACATATATATATATATTAAAGTGAAAAGCTGCGTATTATTTAGATATATATGTATAGGATTCACAATTTTAGTCGTGCGGAAGTTTTCCAATATTTTTTTGCACCTTTTACCAGCGTCTGACTAAACACGAAAGTATCTACTTGCTCCACGCTTTACGCTAATGCGAATAATAATATACAAATTTAATATTATTATGCGCACGAATAAATACACATGATAATTGTTAAGTTAATAAGATTAAATTTTATTCACAAATTTGTACCATTCAACGTGAAATTCTCTTAATTATATCTATTAAAACATTTCATACAAAACCCAAGCTCACTGTATACTATTTTTCATTAATTTCGCCCATTCATTTTATACCCACAAAATATAATTACGTCGACCGTTAACCTCTCGACCCCAGCCCTCGAAAAATTCCATTCCCACTTCATCCTGCCAATGCACCCGTCGCAAGACATCTCCACTCCCACCCCTCTTTCTCTCTCTCTCCTCGTTCCCCGTATATATAATCTCCGCAGCACGTCTTAATCGAATTCCGTAAAGGCAAGCGCGAGGCATCGATTCCGGCCCGCGGCGGAAAGCCGAATTATGCGAGATAATCGCCCCCGCTGGGATAATCTCGTTAGCAGAGGCTGCGTGCGTAACGCGCGCGCGCGCACGGGACTCGTATTTCTTCGGTAGCTTGTTATTAGGAGCCGTTGTAAGGTTTGGGTGAGAAGTTTTTTTTCGACGGGTGAGTGGTAAGAGAAGGCAGGAAAAAGGTGACCGTAGGAGGTACCTTTGGTATGTGTAATCGATACAAGGAGATTATAGGTGTTATTAGAATTGTACTAGTTGTGTTTTGTTGATATATAGAAAACCACAATGCAAAAATGTGTATATATTGTATTACAGAATAACCAGTATATTTCCGCGAAAATGTCTATTTACCAAGAGTGAAACAAGTTATACTCTGCCATCATACACAACTACGACTTCTGCAATTCAACTGTAAACGGTATCTTTCCCCGCGCCCATAAAATAAAATCTCACTCGAACAACTCAATTTCCAACTCCCCAGTAACACAATCGCACGCTCAACCACTCTATATACAACCTTTTTACCTTCCAAAGAAGCCAGCCCCGCACGCGGCACACCTCTGTTACCGCGAGTCAAATGTAGCGTTCGCTGATTCGCAAAAAAGGGAGACGCGAAATTGCTTTTTCGCTCTTAAATTGTCGCGCGAGGGAATCATCTCTCGCTTACGGCCGGGACTGAGCGTACACATATGCGTGTGTACGCACGGGAGGATAGAAAGCAATTCCCGGACTGTTTATTTCTTTTGGTATTCGCGAGTTTTCTTAGGCTCTCCTGCTCTCGCTTGCGGCTTTGAAATTGCAATTTTAAGTTTTCCGCAGTTCCGTGTGCTAGGGTTTATTATGATACCTTGTGTGCTTTGTGAAAAAAGTATAGTAGCACATCACATGTGGAGCTGAAGTTTTCGGTGGTCCTGTGGATTTCGTTATCTTTATGACTAGAAGTATTTTTTTTTTGCCTTTTAACTTGTAGGCTGAATTATTATTTCTAAATAATATGAAAAATTTATGAAATAAAAGTAATATTTTGTCGAACCATGCCTACAGTTGTCACGTAATTTGTACACTATTTAATCCTCGATTTTTTTAATCTTATCGAAAATTAGCTCATAATGTATAAAATACAACACCCACCGTTTATCCTACATAATAACAATTCAATTACATACTTTATAATAACTGTTATCAAAGCAACTTTAGCCACAACCGCAGCCACCAATTAATCAATTAAAATTCACCCCAATAAATAAATCACCCAATTACTCGCCCCCACTCTTTATTACCCACCTCACCCCACTCCTCTGCACACATACATATACACTTGCGTCCCCGAAACGGAACGGCTTATCAGATCGAAAGGTAAATTTCGTACGCTAATTACGCACCTGCGCGTGCGAGAGCTGCAGGTATCGCACTCGTAAAATCTGGCACGACACGCCGCGATTAAGGAGCGACGCGAAACGGGGCTACGTGGACGTTGGTATATACCTTTTTACCCAGTGCACCGAGAGAATAAGAGAGAGAAACGTTAATGCGCGTATAATCGCGCGGTTGTCGTTGGCGATCGTTTGGGATCCAGAGTAAGAAGTTTCGTTTTTTTTTCTAGGAATGGGAAGTAAATTGTGGCTGTAAAGTTTATTGTATCAACCATTACGCGAAATTAATGTGGACGAGGTAAGTGTGTTAGCAAACACAGTTGTTTCGTGGGAGAGTATATAGCGCATTGGCATTATTTTTATACTATAGTTGTATAAATATGAGGAATATAAGTTACGAAGTAGTAAAATAGAGTGAATTAACTTTTACAGGTCCCTGAATCCCACCGGCTTCAACGGTATGATTACCAAAGTTTTTATGTTTCAACTTTAAGGCGCGCGCACGCGCGTCTCGGGATAAATCTTCCACACTACACAGAGACGTAAAATTAAATTAAAAAATTTACCCTCCGACCCACTATTCCCTAAATAAACAATTATACTCCTCTCCTATAAATTAAAAATCCGTCAAGTCCACATGTACGCACCAACTCACGTCGGGAAAATAACTCGTTTGTACTCGACTTGGCAGCGCGGTCCTAATTTATCGCGCGTAACTCAGCGGCCTCGGTCGGACATAAAAAAAAATCTCATTCGTCCTGGAAATCCAGCTTCAGTTCTCGCGCAAAAGCAGATTGACTGCGTCTCCGCGCGTTTATACATATATACGTAAAACCTTGCGCCACCGGCTTGTAAAGTTTTACGGGCGCGACTTCGAAGTTCGATCCTAAAATGAAACGCAAGTTTACGCGCGAACCGGAGGATGTAGCTGTTTTTTGGGGCCGTGAAAAGAAGGTTTATAGCCGCAGTCGTTAACGGCTGTGGGATGATTTTCTTTTTTTCAGGTAGAGGTGGGTTTTGTTGGTGGGGAATGCAGGAGTATTGATTGTAGGTGTGAAAAAAGAGAGTCGGGCTTTGGATTTTCAGTTTTTAGAAAGGAAGTGGGGCAAAAAAGTTTGTTAAATATCCCTCTCGGAAAAAAGTTACGTTGAATATAGCGAGGTGATTTAGTATTTGTTTGAACGCTCCAATTGTTTTGCGATTCTATCAAAACGTATTTAAGTTAACGACCTCGTGTCGTACAGATGACCTGCAACTACAATTTTCTCAAGATTAACGAAAATATGCTCCGAGTGTATTTCGGTGCAGGTGAACGACTCGAGGTATAGAGCCGTAGTGGCGTGCCACGAGGCTATTAACAAGCTTCCGAAGATACAGCGAACTTTCTGGGTCATCTCGAGGCATTCTCTAAAATTGTTAAACGCTCGGAAGGCCGTAAATCATTTTCGGGGGAAAATAATTCGCAATCGGGTATCACAGAATTAATGCATTCCTATCCATTACGAGATTGAATTGGGGAGCTAGATAGTGAGATTTTAATTAACATTGTCACCGCTTATTTCATAAACGATTGGCGCGCCAATAATGAAATAGCTGCCCGCGTTGATCAGTTTTATCATACAAATTATGCATCAAATTTAATTTTCATAAATTAGCGCGACAATGCCAATTTGCATCCTCACCGTGCATTATTTCGCTCTGTCAATTTTGCGAATATTTCCTCTTAAATTGTCACTGTGCATTTTAATATATATATATATTTTTTTAAATAAAAGAGAAAATTTAACAGAAAATGTCTGTCAAAGTAAATGTAAGTGTTAATTGCTATGTAAATTTTCAATTTAAATCAATTGTACGTACATACGGTACAATATAATTTCAGATCACTCAAAAAAAATATACAAAATATGCAAAAGAACAATATTTATTTTTAAAATATGAAACACTTTTCCCTGATTTGGAATAAAATACATCATACCTTTAAACTTCTACAAAGCTTTTCCAACTAGTAATTTGTACAAAAAAACGATCCCCTCGAAAAACCACTAAAAAGAAAACCAATCAGAAGCCCAAAACCACCCACTCCGAAGCGAACTCCCCCAACCAAACCACAACCAAAAACCATATCTCCTCCCTCGCGTCTAACCACAAACCCACACACTCGCGCACACATCCAACCTCAATTATTGAAACGGCTATCACGAGGCGGCCAGACCTCGCGCGTGTATACGTTCCCACACACACACACGAGCTGTGGTATTCCTGTGCCATCAGCTCTCATTAGTCTCGAGGCGTCGAAATGATTGACCCGTATATGTATTATAGCTGTGTAAGGGAAGAGGTGAGGGGGGTCGAATGGTTATCGCGGTCCAGGTGTCGCGGTGATGCGAGGGTAATCCCGGTCACCGGTTGACATCGGTCGGCCTCCTTGTTAGAAGAGGGGGAGGTATAGATGACCGCTTGATTTAATACCGTAATAAGTGGAGTGCACTTGAGCGAGGTATGGAGGGCTGTTGAGTGATTAGGGTTGATGGTCTGGTGAAGTTTTACTTAATTTCTTTTTTTAGATGGGCTGAGAATCGTGTTTGGTTATTGTTTACGTTTTAATCATTACTTATTACGAACACACGAAATAATTATATAAGCACAACTATTTGGCATTGTCAAATTAAAAATTCCATCACGCTCAATACAACAATTGATTGAACACGTTAATTAATATTATAACATACAAAGCAATGAAATATACGCATAACCATAACACCTTATTATCGCACTTTCATTTATGTCCACATTCACACGACGCTATTAATTCTCGCCCACTCCCCATAAATTTTAATAAAATAAAAATTTCATCCTCCTCTACTCCGCGCGCGCGTTAAAGCGCGATCCGCAGCCCATTCGAATACTGTTACACCGTACGCTCATCCGTGTAACGGCCTCGCATTACACTCTTGATTAAACATAAAGCTTATTACCTACCCTTACAAGATGTCACATCTCGGCCGGCTTTACACTGCCTAATCGAGCCGCTATATCTCGTTTCCCATTATTTTAATGATTCTCACTCGAGCTGCCGCTGCCGTGTAAATTGAATATCGCCGGCGCCAGCTCGCCAATTAACATAATTAAAATGGTGCCCGCGCGCGCATGGAGGTGGTTCGGTTTTTTCGATAGGTGTGAGAGTGTAGTAGATGGATTTTCTCTTGACATTTTTCGTATATAGAGATGATGATTGGAAGGTTAATCAGTCGATGGGTGTTCGTTCGATGGTGTGTAGAGAAGTTTTTTGTCGGTGAATGAGGTGATTATTCTCGGTTTGCGATTATATAGAATAATTGGCGCTCTGATGGTTTAGCTCTGATTCGTGAGCTTAGAATTAGTATTACATTAAAATTGGTTATATAATATTCATAAATAAATGAATTTTTTCTGTAAAAAATAATAGTTGACCAGCAAGCTTCAATGACAATAAAATCTTCTTTGAATGAAACCAAAAGAAATCAGATTTTCATTTCTAACCAATAGATATAAAAATTTGAAATCTCTAACATATCGAATATGACATAAACAAAAAGTATCCTCCGCATCTTCGACATCAACTAACAAAGACACATGCAATGATCTATCGTTCGCAAATACCACCAATATTAACCGTCTTTAGCAGAGCAATTATTCAACCAGTTTTTAGCAAACACGCTGCGTACGTGCGAATATTTCGCCGAATGCGTGACACACATTTGCGCGTTCCGCGATCGCATCCGATAATTTGCTATCGATTTGATGAATGTATTCACGTGAGCAGCCAACAATTATTCGCCCAATGATGCCAGCACAGATAAAATCCGATGATTGCTCACGCATTAGCGTCCGATGCAAAAAAAAGTTTGTTTTTTCCTCGGTGAGCACTTAATTCGAAGTGAAAAGTAGTGGATTATCATTTTTGTAAAATAATTTGAAATGATTTTTCTGTTCCAGCGATTTTTCCAATCGTGCGGTAACGGATATCTTTGGAAAAGTGTTGGGGAAAGGATTTTCACAGATGGCTGGAAATTATTGCGAAAATGATGTATCGCTGTTTGACGAGAGTTTTATTGCATCTTTAGGAAAGGTTTTTCTTTGAAGCTCTTTTCGATACACGAGTAATTTGACGTGATAAATAATTCTTGTGTAAGTCCTCACGTATCGAGTGCTCGCCTTTATGTGAAATAGTTCTTATTCTGATTTATAAATGCATTAAAAATTCAAACACGTTCAGCAGTTTAAAAAAAATACTTTCTCTTTTTACACCCTTCTTATTATCTCTGGATAAAAGTAAACAAAATATCAAAATAAAGAAACAATGCCAACCATAGAAGTACTTCGACCGTTCCGACATCACCCATTTCTATCGACACATAACCAATCGACACACGATGCCGTGTCACAGATCTTCATCTTCGTTCCCACGAGCGAAACGAAAACAAGATAACACGCAAATCCAAGCCTGACGCGCGATCGGAGCTGATAGCGTTCGTCGGCTGTGCGAACTGCGCAGGTGCGAAACAAAAAGCTTCCTGTCATCCGACAGCTTTTCCGCCGTTTCACTCGAGTTATATTCCTCAATACTGAAAACTCGTCGGATTTTTCTTTTATTGTTTTCACTTTTACTGTTATGCCGGTACCCGGTATATATACCGCGCCGCTTTTTCACGAGTCAGTAAAGTTCGACAGCGAGAAAGCTCGCCCCCGTGACGTGGGTGCATCTCAGATTCTGGATTACTGCGAAAAAAGTTTGCGCAGCGTCTATTAATGTCTTTTTAATCTCGAATATTTTCCAGTCAGCCCTTCGTTTTTCTCGATTTCTCTCATTCCGCGTAAAGTCTATAGGATTTCATCAGATTTTTTTCTATCTGCAGTAAGAAAATTGCTCAAAAGAACAGTAAACTTGCTATATAGTATAATAGTGTTAGAATAAGCTTTCTTTTTACAAAAGGACGATAAAGTTATGATTTCGATTCTAACTATGGAAAATGCAATTGCAATCAACATCGTAAGTAACGTTTAAAATAAAGTAAGAACATCAAATTATTTCATCAGCCTATATTTACACTAAAATGCATTATACTACACCTTCTTGAAGCCGAAAAAGTTCATTCGAATCACCTTTAAAGGAACTACACGCATTCAATTACCCCCTCGAGCTAATGAAACAAAAGACCGCCGTCTAATTGAACGCATCAACCAATTAGACTCTGTATTTCTCGCTTCTCTTCCTCTCAGTTGGTCTAAAGACGCGGCCCGTCACGTTTCCTCTCGCTATTCCTTAATCAGCGCGTGCAGCCCCGGCGCTCGTTGTTTTGCTCTCCGTAAAACACGCCGTGTATACTCTCGCGAAAACTTTAATTAAAGGCACGCGGGGGCGGCAAAAACTACTGCGCCCGCGCGCTGGGCTTTTTGTGCTGCGAATTAAAAACGGGCGAATTTCGACGGCTGCCGAGTTTTAACTGCCGTTGTTACACGGTACGGAGATTTCTGACTGACGGGGCTCGGTGTAGGTCGTTGATTCGTGGGATGTCGACGGGTGGATCGGAACTGTCGAGAGATGGGTATTGAAAATTGTGTTTCGAAAAGGGGGATGATATTTGGCACGGATAAAAATGTTGTCGAGAAGCATTAATAATTCAATTTTCATGTGTAATAATTAAATGGTATACTTTTTTAAAGATTTTATACGCATAATGTACGATTATTTATGAGTGAATTGTTTTACAACTGAAATTATGATTTTCGAAACGTAACAAAGTGATTCATCATTTGACATTAGGACTCGCTGAATTAAAATTCCACTCGATTTATAAAATGAATAAAAATAAATAACAGGCACATATTTTTTCCGTAAAAATAAAAATTATTTTAATTAACAGTCTCTGGTATTTATGGGTCTTCGATATGCATACATATGCTCCAATATGAATGATATTACGGACCACTCTTTAAAACTCTGTATTAATTTCAATCTTTTATGTTAAATATTTAGTCGACAGTTAATAAACTCTCACGTTTCATCTTTTATCGCATCCATATACTACGAAAGAATCATTTTATACAAATCCATAACACAACTAAACAAGAGATTCGCCGCTTTACCAACTATTCATCCAATAACAAGAAACCCTAACGACAACCCTTCATCAACTCCTGGCCTACAACCCACCCATGCGTCCGCAGCTCTCTCGATCGCTTGCGCGATATCGGGAACACCGCATGCCTGTGCGTCTCGTTAGGCGCGTGCGAGCGAGACTTTAGCGCTGTATCGATCAGAGTTAGCCGGAAGGGCGGGGTGGTGGCTGTTGTTGTCGCTGCTTATTCGGTTCCTCGAGAGAGCGGCGTGCCGTTTCGCTGCCTCGTAAACCGATGTGACGGCTGCAGCTTTCGCGCTTTCTCGGATGGCTGGAGAAGCTAGAGCGTATAGTGGAAATATGTTGGAGAGGTGGGCTGGTAATGAGAAATTGAGGAGGATTACAAGTTTTGCGAAGGGATTGTTTTGGGGTCTACGTTTGGGATATGCATTCGTTAACATACGGACCTGATTTGATTACTATGTTTACATTTTTTATCAATGAAAATACTCGATTAATTTGTTTTTTATAATAGTAACACTTCTTATAAACATAGGAACGCAATCTTAAATTATAATAGAAGATACTTAATTTGTTAAAGATTCATATAAACAAGAATATTAAATCAAATATAACGGAAGAATTGTAATCTATTTAAGAATTATAAAATATTTTCGGGAATTTAAATACTCTAATAGATAACAAAATTTCAGATACAACTTTCACATTCCCATGCAATAAAGTACTATATACATAATTTTGTATTAAAATAACTCTAGTATTCTTCAAAGTCTTTCCTCTTCCCGACCCAATACCTACCGATGACTCACCGCATCTGACGACCCCGAAAAACAAACCTCCGACACACACGTGTCTCCGTCGCTGTCGAAAACCCTTCCTCTTCGTCTCTTCCCTCCGCCCTTCCTACCAATTTGCGCAAGTTTCTCACCCGCTGGGAAACCCGAACGCACAAAGCGAGCGAGCGCAAAAAGGGGAAGCTCGCGCGTTATACCGATCAAAAACTTCCCGCCGGCCGCGCATCAGTCAGCTGGAGGTAAGGCGATCTCTCCTCCCTCTCTCGCGAGATGCCAGCAGCGGGGGATGATGGCAAAAAAGGCACATTAGCGCTCGCGAGGCAAAAAGGAAGGCGGCCGAGAGATTGATGGTGACGCCGCGCGCGGCCGCCAGACTCGATCACACGAGCGTTGCGAATGCTCTTGGTCATTAGACATCCGATAGCCCCCACATCGCCTTGTCAGCGCGAGTATTTCAGCCGAAGAAGCTTCTCGCCGCGGCGCGGTGTATGAGTCTTCGAGTTACGAGGAAACGGGATACGTTTCTTTTTTCTTCTCTATCCCTACGGGAAACGATGATTCCTCTTCGTCTGGCCGTGCCGTTTTCCCTAACGGCCGCGCGCTGCGTGCAGCAACGTCGACAATGGCACCGACTGTAATGGACCATTCGCCAAAGTTCCGTGAGCCGCATTCAGCGCGGAGGGCCCGGTTGTTAGGCAAATGCTGCTGCTGCCGCGGGGGGTCGAGGATATGGCGATTGCGATGACTGAATGCCTATACTACTGGCAGGGCGATTCGGACGGAGCTGATAGGACTGTTCTTCGAGTGCGCGAGAGGTGAGGGTATATAGGTGGTGGGTGAATGATGAATTAGCGCTGAAAAGAGGTGATTGAGCAATTTGAGGTTGGTTAGGGCTGGACGAGAGCAAGACAATACAATATTTCTGTAATTTTTGTCTCGCTCTTGGAAATTCTTGAAAATTTCGCTGTTGTCTTGGTTATTTTTTCAGTCAATATGAAAAGTATTATCATCTTGTCTTGTAATTCTTGATCATATTGGAGTTACGTGGACATACGACAAAATGCGAGTCGATTGTTTAAAATGGTCTAAAATCCAAATAGAGCGGGGACGCGAGGTCCGCGCAAAAATGGAGCTATGCAGACGGGCGAAAAAAGCAAGTCGATTATATATAAGTATTAAATCCAAATATTCGTGGCGCGTAAGATCCACGTAGTAGAAAAAACACGCGGACGTGAAACAGTAAGCAAATCGCTTATTAAAACAAGTGTGAAACAGAAATAGCCGTGGGATGCGAGGTTCATGCAGAAGAGGAAGGCATACAGATGTAAAATAGTAAGTTTTTTAAATAATTGATTCGTTCACTGTGGCACGTCTTGGTAGCTCCCATTTTGCGAGGACCTCGCACCCCTCAGCTATTTGAATTTCATACCTTTCTAAATGATTCACTGTTAAAAATGTCCTTACATTTAAGAAACTTTTAAGTTACAATTGTAACTGAATTTTAAGAATAATGTAATGTAATGGAATGGAATTTGATGTAGGATTAAGTTTAATACAAAAATAATGAAGTTTCAGATAAAATAATGTAATAGAAGTTTGAGGGTTTTATATTGAAATTGAATACGGATAACAGAAAATAAATTACTAAATAAGTACCTATATGACAGTTTTTAGTTAAATTAATGCACATTTAAGTTACGTATGCAAATGAAATTTGAAAATTATCTAAAATCTAAATAAAGATCGAGAATATGAGTAAAATTTAAAAAAAACACAACGAAAAATAATTTTATATAGAACTATTTCATATTTCATCTACATTAAGTTTAATATACTAGCCATTTCTAAGCGCACTTCGCGCGCCATAATTTTTGCAGAACTTCGCGCTACTTTTGTTTTTGTAACATAGCAACCCATTACACCTAAGAAACAAATTACGAATAAATTTATATCATAACAAATCCATGATTTTTGTAAGATTGGAAATAATGATAAATATAATTGAAATTCAATGATAGTATATTAAAATTCACTACAATAACAGAAAACAAATTTATGTATACCCAGAGCCCTTTGATTCTTTCCGAACGTGCCTCGTAAGTGACAGTCACGCATAACCTTTCGAACTTTAACATGCATAAGAAATGATAAAACAATTGAAAAGGTTATGCATGACGGTCACTAACAGGGCACGTTCGGAAAGAATCAAAGGACTCTGGGTGTACAAGTGTATATACATATATGCAGATGACTTCAAATTTAAATATAACTAGCGTCAATTTGGCGCGCTACGCGCGCCCTCTCTTCGCTGCTTCTCGCTTTCTTTCGAGTTTCGAGATCGATT
>UXGD01002018.1:0-29151 GCA_900474315.1 Torymus auratus
AATATATATTTATATATCTGCGGCTTGGTATAATGTGACATTTCCAGTCATCGTCCAAAGAATAAAAAAAAAAAAAGAAACTAAAAAATATATAAATCCATTTTCTAAAAAAAATTGAATTTTCAAGATTCGCCTACAAGCTACGCATCTCGCTCGCTTTGATCGACACTTCCGCCAGTCTTGAGAGAGTGAGAGATATATATATACGTATAACTTTTTAATATTTAAAACTATATATATCCCGCGACCTTCGATGTCCGATTCAGTACAATGTGTATGCAACGGTTATGTCAGCCCACACACACACATATATATAAATATATATTAAATTAAACTTCGGCCGACGGCTCGACGAAAAGGCGAGCAGCGCCGAAGGAATACCGAATTGGTATATACACATACACGATCGTGAACAATCCAATCTGCTTTTTTTTCCTTGTAGTAATGGGCGTAAATCGCGTGCGCAACTCTCACATATACATATAATATATAGCCGAGGCGTGCTGGGTTTTTTTTTTTTTTTGCTTCTGTTGTATACATAACACTTTCGTTTTCCACGGTAAAAAAATTGCGAAATCGACAGATTAAAAATTAATAAAAGAGCGTTTACACATATATATGTGCACAGAGAATAAGAAGAAGAAAAAGAATACAATGACGAGGCGGCGAAGAGACGCGTATGTAATATGCCGTTTTCCCCATCCGTGGCCATTGCGCTTATATCCTTCTTTTCTCCCAAAATCTGCGTGTATACATATCCTTTCATGACTAGAGTCAAAATTTTCCGCGAGTGACGACAGTTAATTTCGACCAAAAAACTTGCTTGATCCTTACGCTCGAAATATATGTGTCTTTGCTTATCTCTGTATGTGTGTATGTGTGTGTGTATAATATATGGTTAGCCTGTCTTCCTTGTTTACGTCGTCAGACAATCGCGCGTTTCCTCGTGTCACACGTGTGCTCGCGCGCGCGCGCCTCCTTATACATACTCATAATGTTTCATCTTCATGCACCTTATGAACCGTCTCTCGGTCCATTTACCTTCCCTTTATCATTTTTATTCGCGTGCGCGCGCGCGTTGCCGGGAACAAATAGGAACTAAGTGTTGTAGTAGTATTTTTATCTTGATCGTTAGATTTTTCCTCTCGCTACAGTTGAAATCCATAAATCCTGCGGTAGTCGTTCGTCTCTCACGTTTTCCGCGCGCCTCTACGCCACTTTCCGCCCTGCGCTGCTGTATATCAGTCCCCGGAGCAAGTGCGCCCACTTTTGCCGGCAAAAGAATAACGGGGAGGATGTGTGAGTAGGCTGGTGGAAGAGCAGAGACGGAGAAAACGAAGATTCCTAGTGCTGCTGCTGTTGGCCTGTGACGCTTCACTGGTACGACTGCTGCCTGAACATGCTGCTGATCTCCTCGATCGACTTGTTCCGCGTCTCGGGTACCTTCAGCCAGATGAAGACGGTGAAGAGGCCTTGCAGCAACGCGAACACGAAGAAGACGTTCGAGCCGATTAAGGCGACGAGAGGTGGGAACATGATGCCCACGAGGAAGTTGGCGCCCCAGTTGATGGCGATGGCCACGGAGGTGGCAGCTGGCCGAGCCGATTGGTTGAACAGCTCCGAGACGAGGAACCACGGGATGCTGCCGGGACCGCTCGCGAAGAGCACGATGAAGAACACGACCAGCATCACCGACATTATCGACGCGACGGAGGACTGCAATATTACATATAACGTTATATATATAAATATTTTAAAATGACTTTGGTAGCCCTACTGAGAAAACTCATATGAGAACTCACATGTCATGATCTCATATGAGTACTCATGTGAGTCTCATGCGAGTCTCATTTTAGATATCATATGCGATCTCATATAAGTTTCCAGGGTACTCGTAGTTTGTTATAAACACATATGAGGTTTCATATGAGATCTCACATGAGGTCTCATATGAGATTTTACATGAGATCTCGTGCCAAAACCTTATATGAGTTATTTCAGTAGGGAGAAAAGTGTAAAAAAACTTACATCGATCAGAAGACAGATGGCAAGCAGCGTGGTATCGATGAACATGCCGAAGAAACCAATGAGCAGGAGAGTCTTACGGCCGGCCTTCTCAACCAGGATCATCGAGACGAAGGTCATGAAGACGTTGACGACGCCGACACCAATGGTAGCGTGTTGGGCCTGATCGTCCTTGAGCTTGGCCAGCTTGAAGATACCCGTTGAGTAGAACATGATGGCATTGATACCAGACAGCTGCTGTGCCAACATGACCATGATGGCGATGATCATCGGGATGCGGAGGGACGAGTTCATCACGAGCTCGGTGAGGGTGACGCGGGGCACGAGTTTTATCGACTCGTACTCGGCGCGCATCTCCTCCATCTCGTCGTGAACCTCGATTGTGCCGCGGAGCCACGTCAGTGCTGCATATACAAATACACATTTTTTTAAAATCAAGATTATCATCATAGAAGAAGATTAATGATCGTGTCATTTTAAGTTTCAGTTGTTAATGCAACATCAAATTATATAATTATATTGGAAAATCGATGGCTCACCTCGCTGAGCATCCATATCCCTGCCTCTGCTGAGCAGAAGATATTTGGGGCTCTCAGGGCAGAAGGGCAGAGTGACGAGCTGGATGATGGCTGGTACGACGGTGAGGCAGAACAGCCAGGGCCAGAGTTCCTTGGTGCCCATGAGCGAGCTCATACCCAGCACCTGGGCGACGAGGATGGAGATCGTGATGACCAGCTGGTAGACTGTACCTACAGCACCACGCAAGTGCATCGGTGATATTTCGGCGAGGTACATGGGCGCAAGACCAGCGTTGAGGCCAGCGTTGACGCCAATGAAGAGCCGACCGAAGATGAACGGCCAGTAGCTGTTCATCGGCCGTGCTAGAGCCTCGAAGATTACAGCGATCGCCACGAATACGTTGTTGATCAGCAAGCTGCCCTTGCGACCGAACCGATCGGCCATCCAGCCGACCAGGGCACCACCGAACATACCACCAACGCAGAAGATCGACACCGCGATGGCCCATAGCATGTTCACCTTGCCCTTAACCTCATCCTCGTCGTGGATCGTACCGTTGCTGTTGTCGATCACTATTCGCGACATCCACGATCGCATCACCTGTACCGAGCGAAAGTTATATACGGTTAGGTATGATGAGGTCATATAGGGGATGTATGTAGGAGGTACTATGGTGATGTGGGAAATATCTTACCGTTTCGGGTGAGTTAACCACTCCCGTGTTGAAGCCATGCTGGAAGGAGGAACCCAAGGCGGCCGCGCCGATCGCGAACGCCAAGTGAGGGTTGAATCCCTGTGGAAGTAGAATAACGCTTGATAAGTCGATTGTTTCTAGGTATTACACACTTTTATATGTACATAATAATTGTAATCGAATTTGATGTATAGTTGGTATTTTTTTTTTAGAACACTGATTTTCCATGTATTATATATGGGTGGTGCAAAATCTCGTTTACCCTCACGCAAACCATCGCACGTGAATTTTGAACGAGAAATTGACACTTGGGGAGTCATAATATATTGGCGAATGTTCACAACGGATTTGCGATCGAAGAACGCCATTGAATCTATAAACGCTACATTGCTCCTGATATATATCGTTATACTTGATAGACGAAAAGAGTGTGCTGAACGCGAGAACAAGAGAAAAGAGAGAGAAAAAAAACAAAGAAGGATCGCTCGTGTGTAAGGGATATCAATTGGTCTCGTTAATAAACGCGCGGCGGCACGCATGAGGCTCCAAATATAACCGATCTTATATCGCGTGAATAATATCAGCACGTGCGCGCGACTGATGTTTGAATTTATTCGTCCTCACGTGCTTTCTTTCGTGGGTGCATATGTCTTTTTGTTGGGTTAACGTGATTTCCGAGGTTTATAGAGCCGGTTATAACCGGTGTTGTGACGGTTGGGGGCCGTTATGACGAAATTTATGTACATCGCAGACGAACGAGGAGGCGAGAGAACGCGCGGGAGGTAATCTGTTGTCATGGTAATGTATACCGTGGTTGAGAAACTTCTTATTTATGAATATAATATATTATCTTTTAAATTTATATAGGGTTTGTATTTTATGAGGGTTATAAGCTTGATTAAATATTTTTTTCTAATTTCGAAAGTGTGATGGACATAAGATAAAGTAATTATAGTGCCACTCTTAATTAGATAGATAAAATAGCATTTGAAATTGTTTGCTTATAGTGTTATAAACAACAAATCAATAATTCATCCCGTCAAGTACATTTATTCTCTCATATCGAACTGTGTGAGCGTAAACAAATGGCAACTCTTTTCACAATTTCGCTTCATTGACGTACTACCGAGGCTATCATTGATCTCACAAAAAATACCGTATATATACACACACATATAGTCCCCGTTAGAAACGATAAGTGGAATGGACTTGAAATAGTCAGAAAACATTGGTAATAAATTCAAATAACTCGGGAAAAGTGTCTTATCTCATCGTTTTCACAACAGTTGCCGATCAACTTCCGATATTTTTGTTTATCATTCTTTTATGGTAATTCCTGCGCGCTCCAAGGTGAGAGCGTCGAGTCCGCATCCAAAGATAGATAAGCGTGATGATAGAAAAGAAAATAAAATTCTATATAGTCGGATAATCAATGTTCTTCGTCTGTTTCCATTACGCAAAGACAATTATAGATTTTTTCTTCTATCGCGATAATGTACTTTGGCTCTATGTCACGATGATAGTTTAATAGTATCCAAAGTACAAGGCGAGTCAAAGAATTGAATTGCCGATTAGCTATCTTTTGCATTTTTAAACAAATGCAACAATCTAGGAGAAACCCAGTTACGATTGCTAAAATTTTTCACTTTAATATATACAAAAAGTTATCATTTTAATTAAAAAACAGGCACGATCTCAATCTTAGCAAACCATAGTTAGGCTACTGAACCCAAAAGCAAACTCTGCCACTGCTATATACATTATCTTTCCCTCGTATAAGTACAGCGTCGCGGCGGAATAGCCTTGACACACGTCAGCCGAAGCCATAACAACCAGGGGTGGCGATTTTCATTCTGGGAAGTCGATCGATCGCGCCTATACTTACCGGTCGTCGTCGTCGTCGTGCATCTCGACAACACGAGGGGGTCGACGACCTTACATCATTCTCGGCACGATGCGCGTGGGTGTGTATAAGGCAACGGGTGAATTTCGCGAGCAATGAGAGACGAAGTGGATTGTATTTTCGGAGCGGCGCCGCTGGCGTTTTGATTGCGGGCGTGACCGCGTTATGGTTTCTCGGGTGGGTGTGTGTATAGCAGATAGAGCGAGAGGGAAACATTGTTGAAGATGTATGTTTTGCCGAAGTTTACTGCGCTATTTTTGGGTATATATTTTTGTTATTAGTTAACTTTAAGCAATGAAGATTTTAAATAGGTACGTTGATAATAATGATGAAAATGAATAAATAGAATGCAAGATATTAATTGTATATCCTGAATTCTAATTATTATAAGATCAGACACGCATCAATCCTATTTACTGTAACCAACGGTTTAATTAACTGGTTAAACAACCGCGGGCTTTTTTTTCCCCTCAAGTATAGAATCAGACATTTAATTTTGATATATACGTGACAGCTTTTACGCGTATCAGATCAATAAAGCTATTTTTACGATGCAACTATACATAGACAACTTCCTTATTCTTTTAGAAAATACTCTATACACTTTCTATTTTCGTATAATACCTATCCACATATCAAACTTTACCAGAGTTTCAAATAAAAATCAGTATAAGCAATATTCTCCGCAATCCTAATCCTCGTAAAAGAATCTGCACCGAATCGATACCCATCACCCACACGCAGCCAATCATCCACACCGAGCCGAGAATGAGAAAAAAAAGTCAAGGAAGAAAAGGACTTCCCGATATTATACTTATATCGCGCGGTCCGATCGCGGCCTGTTGGTAAACATCACACACACACATACAGACTGCGGGTAATTGTTGTTTGAGGAAAGCTCGATCGATGACGCTGCGGAAGCTCGAGCGAGCGCGCGACGAGCCTCCGCTAGATACATATATATATGCTTGCAATCTACCGCGCGCGCGTGACATAACCGTCCGCAGGTGCAGCAGCGCTGCTCGCGAGCGAGCCGATGACGAGGTTCTTCGCGCTTTTTTATTGCCGTGGCTGCGTCTATAGACTTCGCGAGAGAGGCTCTTTTCCTCGAGTCATTCCTGATTAGCTGTGTGTGCGATACCTCGGCGCCTCGTAAAGTGTCGGGACATTGTTTCCGCGATTCCTTGTACTTGAATCTCTTTTTTTTGCTTTCAGGTATTAGGTATATAGAATTAAATGCTCGTTTCCTATATAGCTAGGTGTTATACTTTCAAAAGGAAATCGTGATTGTTTTTTTGCTATTTGTAGCTAATTGAGCGGTGGTTGCGTTATTGATCATTTTTTTTCGTTATAATTTTGTTCCAACATCAAAGTAACTGCAATGTACTTAGTTTCATCGTTAATCCGGAATCATTTTTAATCGTTAAAAGCGTAATCAGCTAACGTTTTGTCACTTTTGCCGTTTCTTTCAATATTTAACAAATGAAACGTAAATTTCAAGTAATTAATATTATTCATTTCTCCACTTTAAAAACTGACAAATATCAACTAAAGCGTAAATTGTCATTGAGAATTTGAATAATCCAGGTACACGTTAATATCCCAGCTAAACATTAAGGTAAACATTCAAATGTTGTCGTCTCGAAGAACCCTAGGCCCTCGTATACTATTAAGACAACAGATTTCCTCGCGTCTATGTTCAATATCATAACGTCCATTCCCACTTCGTCACCTCGTAAACTGTACATAATATATTACACATCTATCGTCAGAAACACGCGCAATCTCCAAAATCTTCCTACCTACGCACGTCTTCTCCGACGTCTACACCCCATTGTTATACAATACGGAAACGTTCTGAATAATTCGGAAGACCGACGAATATAATAATGTAAGCTCGCGAAATTGTTAAAAAAATTGCTTGACTCCGAACAATGCTCACTTCGTTGAATTAACATCACGCTGCTTATTATACATATACCACCGATGTATAGTTATTAACACGCGCGCTGACCTTTGAAACGAAAGAGTCGTTAAAACGATTTCTTGCTCTCGTCGCGCATAATAAATCGCTGCAGCGACGCTAATAACCGATCGCTCAGAACGAGTAAGTACATATTTGCCTATACGAGACGTCTAGATATATAGACGCGACCTTTGATTTCGTCAATCCGAAACCCAAACACCATTAAGTACAGTTCGCACGCGCGTGCGAGAAAATCCGAGAGAGAGAGCGATAACCTTGATTTTTCCTATAGCGCCGATTTTCGGCTTTATTATTATTATACACCGTTTCGTAAAGCTCGCTCGCGGCGCGTTGCTCAAAGCTTCGCCAGCATAAATTAGCGCTCGCGAGTCGTATGTCGGCGTGCACTCGACACTACTTTTATTATATACCTTACGGCGATGCTTAACGAAAGCAAAAAACTTTGGAGGAACAAATTTTGGGGGGATCTCTCGCACGAGGCGATATCAATAAAGTATCGCGATGATTTTTGATGTTTATATTCTCTCTCGTCGTAAAAATATGAAGCTTAGAAAGAGACAATCAGTCGCGCGTGATATCGGTTGAGCAAGGTCGACGACTTCTGTATGTGCTATATAGTCAGGGTAACCGAAACTTTTTCCGATTTATCGCTCGTTGCAAAAGCCGCCGTCGCATATAGCCTCGGTTCCATTCATCATAATAAAAGAGACTATATAGTGCAATGTGGTCTAGCGGTGGGGTAAAAAATAATCGCAACGAAGTTTAGTGTATATAGGTTTGACGATAAAAAAAAAAACTATGCTCGGTTTAGCGTATAGGAAGTCTATTAACGCGGCGCGGGAAAAGATTTTAATTTTAACTCAATTTTATGTTTGTACGGATATTATTGGAGCAGTATAACGATTGTTGCCAGAAAATCGCGTCGTCTGACGTCGCGGATCAATATTATCAATATACTTTTATACAATATCAGGAACGCTGATTTATTAATAACCCAAAAGCCTCTATATCAATACGAGTATTTACCAAAAATATGTACAGTTAAATATTATCATCGGGGATTAATTTGCTACGAAACGAATACCAAGCCGCAGTTGGTACATATATTCGTATTGAAAAATCAAATCCTACATTAGCTACCACTTGCCCTTAATATCAACCAACCATGTCAACGCGAATTTCTACAAATATAAAATTTACACGGCATCAATATCTTATATCTTATTATATACACAAACTTACTCGTATCGACCTCTTGATGTACGGCATTTCGCACTATCCCTCGAGAATCCGTCGACCAATAAACCTCCTCCTCGTCGTCGTCGCGGATTCCAGCCGTCGACTACTTATACTTTCGTTATAAAAAAAAATGTAAAACCGTGTATCGCACGAAACCCGCGCCTACGCCACTGTCAGCGACGCGCACTCGCTATATATATAACGAACTCGCACACACACGTGTATATAAAATCGTACGAGCGCGCGTGCGTGCGTCGTCGTCCGAACGTGGAGATATATATACACCACACACACAGAGAATCTCGTCTTTTGCTGTCGCGCGTAAAAAAAGAAAGAACGGTGGTCGTGTCGTGTGCGCGCTTTTCAAAGTCCCCCTTCTCTCTTTCTTTCGACACACTCGCGAGCACACACTTTTCCGTCGGTGTGGGTGTGTTGTGTAAAACCGTGTGCCTCTCTCTCGCGGGGCGACACCTCGAGTTCAGAGCGCCAGCACGTGCTAAAGACTGCCGGCCGCGGGGTACCGACCCGACTCTTATACGCGACGCCCGGCGCCTCTCCTCTCGCTCTCTCCTTCCTCCAGCGCTCTGTTTGTGTGTGTCAGTGGGGTACAGTGGTGTAAGTCAGAGTTTTCGGAGCTGAGTGGGGGATGTGTGTATACGCGAACGAATATTGCTATAGGGTAGGTAAGTATTGTAGAATAAAATTAGATATCGGTATTACATACGCGGAGGTGTGTGCTTGCGCGGAGGTGTTCATTACGCGGGGAGAGATAAGAGCGTGGAGGCTCGTACCGGAGATAACGTTTCCTGGGCTTTGACTGGTGCGACTTTTTACGGAAGTGTTGATTGTGTACACGTTGAATTAGATTGTTGTTTGATTTTTATAGGATAACAATTTGCATTGGGAAATTTATTGGTGTGCGTAATGTTATAGAAGGTTATATGCATTGCCTGTGGTAATGTCATTGAAGTGCTGCGGATAGTTAATCGTATATGTAAAATCATTTTCAATTGATAACAAAAAGTTAATTTTCCTTTCTTATTAAATACGTTAATTATATAAGCGGAGACTTATATAAATCAGCGTTACATTAAACATTATTTACACATGTTAATTATATTCAAGAATCATATTATTATTTTTTTCAAATATTCTTTTTACGCGGGCAATATGTATAAGTAGAACTGCGTCGTACCTATTTTTATTAACATTTGCGCAAGTGTAGTCTGCACACTAACGAACTTATCGTTTGCATTTACTTATAATTAGTTGTTAGAAAAAAAAAATACAAAATTGTTATACGTTTTAAGCACAATTGAGTTTACAAATGCGAGCGTTTTAACATTTTGTTCGTAAAATTACGTAAATTTAGCATAGTAAAGGTTTCCACAAGTACATTGTTTCGTGAAATTTCACGGCTGTTGAACAATGCAAAAGAAAAAACCCGACTATTGCCTTTCCATCCGAGCGTTTTTATTAGTAAAATTTTCACAACAATTTTTCAATTGCGAAAAATGCAAAGTTCTTCTAATTGTAGCCGCACAGTGCCATTCATAGCTCACCTTTAGCATTACCAACGTTTACTACGATATTGCATTAGCTCTATTAGCATAGATCGTTATGATTCAGACATTGATTATTCTTGAAACATTCGATCTCGTCTCTAATAAAAGTCGCGCACGAGTTTCCCCCACTTGATGTGCAAAAAAATGACAGCCTCTCGTGACATTAGCACTGCGCAAAAGCTATAAGCCATACACGTTTAATGATACGCTGTGTAACATGTACATACACCAATACACTCATGGCTCGAAAACCGGATATAGGAAATGTACGCGGCGTGTTATACCTACGTAGGCGCATCCATATTCAGATGCAGACTCAGTCATTACTCCGTTACAATGATTTTAACGCTTTCGCAGTGTCATTATAGAATCCGGCGCGGAAAAATTTCAGTATGTACGCACGCCGACACTTTTCACGCTTCTCGTTAGCGTAGAGCTTATACTTCACGTTTCAATGGTTTTGCGTAGTTTGGAAATTTTCGAGCGCGAGGCGATTGTCGTCTTAGTTGCTTGATAATGAAAAAATTCAAATTTGGTTGGAGGCTAATTCGTTGAGCCTATTTAAACAAGTGTTGGCGAGAAAAGTTGTACATAGTAAACGTTTTTCTATTGGGAATGCATAACGACGTCAACCTTCGTATATTATATGAAATTTAATATGAAAGTTTTTGAACCAATAAGATTACGTCTTTGTATAATAATAATTGCTGAAAATTAATTTTTTAAATCAGACTGAAAATTTCAATTTTATGATGTAACAATCATCTTTGTTTCATCTTACTATGATTCTTTAATAAACTTGTATACTATTAATAACCAATCTAACAATAACGAAGAGGAACGTTTCGAACCTTTTTTTGCCCAGTCAACGTAATATATTATTCATAAAAAAGTTAAAAAAAAGCTTTTTCAGAATGCACTAGAGTTCTTTTTTCGCGATCGACTATTCGCAGGTGATGCAACGGCACTGCTACATAACAGTATAAGAAAAAATTAATTCAATCACATCGCGATAAAAAGATCAGCAGCTCATCTTTAAATAACCCGTTAAACGATCAAGTGTCCCTAATAAACATCGCCGGAGAAAGAAGTATCGTTTGCCTTTTTTTTTACTTTCGCCTTCGACAAGTGCCAATACATAAAGCGCGTCTTGTATAAATATATCTGTAGAGCGGTGGGGGTCAGAGTTCGAAATTTGCTCCATAAACGTCACGTGAGGGCGCGACAACTGGCACGTTCGTATATGTATAAATATGCGAGGCGACGAGAGAGGATAAGAGAGAAACGAGTTCTGTCTCGGTATTAAAGTGTTAATTAGGCGTTAAAAAGCGGACATTCTTTATCTGAATGCAGTTACATTATCGTCAATTTTATTTTGTTAGGCCGTTTGCGCTCGATTAAAGCTCGGGTATATATATTATCTGATCTCCTTCGGTACAATTTATGACTGCTTTCTTTAGTAATTGTTGCATTATTACAGCCAATTATCGACGTGAAATCGGGGAAATGATGTCATTCTAATTAACATATTTTTGCGTGAATAATTACAACAAGATTGCAAATTCTGTGTTTTATGAATCAAATTGTATCTCGAATTGAACGACATTCCTGTTTATCATTACAATTACAAGAACGTAACAGTAATTTAACTCGAGTAAATACACGTGTTTTAGCATAATGTATATACAACTCTTACTAACTTACAGTTCCGAAAACTAAGATATAGAATGAAAATCGTCGCGAAAATTGACACTCATCAATCATTCAGTTTACTTTTCAACACTAATCGGTACCGTTTCACTTCCCAGCAAAACAATAGCCACAATAAAAGTCACGGCTCCTCTGAATCATCGAAAGAATTTTATCTCGCGTATAGAGTGTCTCATCGAAGAAACCCCGACAGTTCTAAAAATGCAAATCAAAACACGAAAATAGATCGAAGAAGAAGCTGCTGCTTTTTAATCGCTATATGTTGTACTTTCATAATTCGTTCGAATCAATCGACGCTGCTGGCAATAATTTTTGTTATTCACCCGCGTGAGAATTGAAACGTATGTCTCTGCGTGTATGTGCGAGAGCTGAGAGCAATGACAGCGCAACGAGAGCCAATTTATGGACGCGAAAGTGTTTATACAAAATCTTATATACTCATCGGGGTTCGGTGAATTGTTGACCCGCAGTATATGATATGTATTTGCGTGCGAGTCTTGAGATTAAGGGATCGTCGTGATGTTTGTTATACTTCGGGAGAAAAGTGTCAATAAACGCGCTTTCCTCATTATCTCGAAGCGATGATTTGAGCGTCAGTTTATGTATAGCTGTACTTGTTGACGTATAATATCTTAGCAAAATAACGTAGAATATCTTTTGATTTTATCTCTCTAAACAGACAATTATTGCTCTTATTAGAACTCATCAATATACTTTTCCCACTCATCTTGATTTTCATAAATGATAACCTAAGGCCTCCAAATCCCGTACACGTCGTCATTATTACAAATCGTTCGAGCTTCCTGCTATTTTCGCCACTTTACTACATATATCTCTTCGCATGTAATATATAAATCGCCGTGCTATCATTGCGCACGGGAAAGGAGGGAACATTTATATACTGCACGAGCATATTTTTTGCGATCGGCTGACTTGGCGACTTTTGTGCTTCGTTTTATTCTGTCACCTCAGCGCATAATGCGCTTATTATTGTGTACGGTGCGCAAACGGGAGTCAATTCACTAACACGAGCGTTTAAACGACTGATTCTTCGGTTTTTTGTCGAGAGTTTTCTCGCACTTTGCCTCGCGGCGATTATAGGTATCTGAACGCGGAAGAGTCGGTTTGCTATATATTTTTGATTGATATACGAGATGTAGGTGGGTGTTGATGTGAAGCAGATGATAAATTGGTTCTATTTTGTTGAATTAAATTTTATCTTATGTATATCTAGCTTCTGTTCCATAAGCGTTGGAAATTGATACTAATGATCAGCAGTAACCGTGAAAATAGACCGCCGATATATAATTAATACTGAAATGCGATCGGAATATAATTTTAATGATGTATTGATATAACATTTCGTAAAGAGAATAACTTATCCCTAACGTTCGTTACGATATAATAAATTATTCTATTGATGAACAATGATATCTAATTCCAAAAGAAATAACACCGTGCTATTGTCATGGGAAAAAGAGCAGGTCGAAGGCAAAGGCGCGTGTGCCCTTTGTCACGTACGCACTTTTGGCGGAAGTAGCATGCACTTTTTTGGTTTTTAACGAATGTTTTAACACTTTTAATGCTCTTTAAGTTTTAATTTACTTGAAATTTTAATTCATCAATTATACTATGGTTTATTTCTCATAAAAAGTAGGTCAATTTAATTAAAGTTATCCGTAATAATTAATGGTTTTCAGCGGTTAACATATATAGCTATCAACTTTTACAGACACAAACATAATACGATTATTTTTACGTTGCTCTCCCATTTATAACTTTTGTTTATACCGCATTTCAATGATATTAAAATAAAAAAAAACTTTACCTCCCCCGCATTTGAATATTAATTGATAACCATCACATGTCTCCAGTCACAACATCCCTATTTACATTTCGTTCCTGTGCACCGACCTCCTATATAATCGCGGCCATTATTTCCTTGCCTATAGGTACACGCAGCACGCAGCACGATATATATATCGTTCTGGAAAATCGGTCAAACCAATTTCCCCATCAATGCGTCTAGCCACGACGGCGAGTGACATTGTCGTGCGCCGCGCACACCCTCGTCAATGAAATGTAATTCAGCTCTCTGCGCGAGCACGTCTCCGAGAAAATCCCCCTCCTATCGGCTGTAAAAATAGATATATAACGTGTGCACTTGAACAGACATGCGGGAGAGCGAGCTTTTTCCTTCGCTGCAATGATGCAGACTCAAGGTCCGAACGCGCGCGCGCCGATCGTCCGCTACAGGCTTTAATACTGCCATGTATGCGTGTGTGCAGCGATTCAGGAGTCGATATGCGGGTAGAGGATTATTGTGGTGATGGGTTTTTTAATGAAATAATGGTGGTTCGCTATTTTTTTTTATAAGAGCTTTAGAGGGTTGCATTGGAAGATCAAGGTGTTGATTGTTATTGAGTTTCTAATTATTGGAATACGCTGAATGATAAACAAGAGGTAATTGACCAATTTACAAATATACGCATGAAAAGCTATAATATTTATACTTCAAATGAAGCAACGAAATAAAAAAGTCATTCTCTCTAGCAATCAAAATCACTGTAATCATTATCAATATATAAGAAATCTCTTTCCATTTTCCAGGCCAAAAAGGATAACGTCAAATACGTTCAAGCAAGTAAAACTCCTCCACCGCTTCCAATACTCACACTTCTCAAACTATCAATTGAAAAATTGAATGAACCCCACTTGGGAAGTTAGCAAACAGAATTTTCTCTCTCTACCCAGAACTTCTGCATCCAAAGTAACATCGAACGAAACGCAGTAGTGAAATAATGATAGGTACATAACGTGCATGTCATAGCCAGGCTGTCTGCCTCGCGAGTCCTCTACACATTTATAGCAGGTAATTGCGCACGAGAGGAGGACGATTGGCCGGCCATTAGAGCAGACCCCCGTCTCGTTATCTCGTTCGCGTTATTGTTTCTTTTTCAACTCCTCTCGCGCTCTGCGACGAGGGAGAGAGAGAAAATCGCTTATAGAAAACGATGTTTGCGCGGTGCGGTTACGAGTAGAGCACGCTGTTTGACTATCGTTATCGAATATTATACTCGAGATCGGTGAATGTGAGATACCTAAGTGGATGGGAATAGAAAAGCGGGATGTAGAATTTGTTTGATAGAATTTCCGGTGGATATTGTTCCAAAGTGTCTCGTTTGAATGTGAGCGTTATCATGTGGTAAAACCGACAAAGAGTGCAGAAAGAAAAAGAAAGAAGTATATAAGTATACACTTTATTACACTTCTTGTTACTGCATATAAGAAGAACCATGTCTCTTTGGACGGGGATAAAATATGTTTGTTTTGCTTTTAATGAAGTTCAAATACACCGCCGCTCGCTTTGAAGGAGCTGGCGACTATATAATAGGTACGCCGAGTAAAAATTGCTCTCTTCAATGTCGCTTTTGAGCTCTCTTTCAATGTGTACACACATCCAAAGAGTTAAATTGTTATCTCTCCACTTCTATAGGACTTTATATATCTTTTGTAAATTCATTTTCATTCTACCGCGAAATTTGCATTTCAATCGCGCGTCTCTTCACCAGTAGCTCCTTTTATAACTCAATTCTTATTACTATTAACATAAAATAACGTATACTTTTGTTTCTATATACAAAACGACAACGATCCGCGAAAGCAAACGCGCGACAAGGAAAAATCTACTAGCACATCGGACCACCTTGGCGCTGCAATTGCGCTGATTTACATGCAAGTGCGCGGCAAGATCACCTGATCGTCCGTTTGACAGACACTTTTGCTCCTGTACCTCGCCACGTGCAATAAATTAAGCATAAGCATTCTCCTCGCGAATGCAAATCAACGATATATAACTCGGTTATATAGAATCGCAAAATCATCCTCCTCTCCTTCTTAGACTATATACACACACACATCATCAGTATACGTGTGTGCGTGAACGAGCCCCTCGCAAGGGGAACGTAGCTCGCACGCGATTGGCCGGCGGAAAGGGCGAGCCTCCACGGGCGCCACGTGCTCGCCGGCGCGTAGACACCGGCAGCGGGCTTTCTGGAATTTTCTACGCGTCTCTGATGGATGACTCTCTGGAATTTCATCATCCGAACCGGTCGATGCCGTCCCTTCCGGTATGCGCCTGCTGTAGAGCCGCGCCCCTGCGTGTATATGGGGATTAGCTATTGTGGCATGGGAGCGATGATTCATTGCGGTCGTGCGCGTGGATCGATTGTCGGGCAGCAATTAGTATTTTTGTGAATGAATTTAGAGTGAGAGGAAGGAGCTTAAATTGTGCTCGTTATTTTTTCTCTCGCGAGTGACGAGCTTTAAAAGAGCTGATGACCCCTTTCGGCGCGACCTAATTATTACCCTTGCGGTAATGCGTTTAATAAGACTGTGGGATTGGAGCGATTATTGACTTTAAAAAGCATCCGTTGTATGTACATTAAGTAACCGCCCGCCATCGTTAGTTACACTTACACTCGTTACGTTCATGATAAACTATACCTCGAAAATTAACATTGTTTGTAGTTTGAAGTCGGACTATTCGAACAGTTACCATCTGCGTATCTATAACTTTTAAACACGATTACCATCGAACTTATATTTACCTATATCAATGTATACTCTGGCTGTGTAATTCGCTACGCGCGCTGATACATACTTGCGCTCGGCAGAGATTATATACAAGCCAGTAGTCAATTATTCTTTTTTTTCTGGGAAGGAATTTTATTAATGCGAGCGTCATACGCGGGCGATTCACCGCGCGCGACCAATTCGTTCAATGATGCTACGTGAATACACGCTGTGATTTTGCGCAGAGAGGTAGGGAGAGCCGATGGGTTATTAATCCGCTAATCGTAGCGGAAATACGCCGCGAGGTCGACGATGAATCCGCGAGTTTTTTTTTTATTATTATCCTCGGGTATGGGAAAAATATCGTATATGTAGTTTTTACGATGCGGAAGGAAAATGTTGTAAGTCATTATAAAAGTCTTTCAGATGTATTATAAGTCTTGAAAAGTATAAAAATACGGTAATAAGTTCTTTGTTTAAAAAAATATTTAATGTATAGTTGATTCAGTCTAATTTAATGTTTAAATCATGTTTTATGCTCCGTTGTTCGAGATAATTTGATGCGAAAATTCAAAATTTATAGTTTTCCTTAGCAAAAGCAACAATTTTTATATTATTAATAACTATACCTAATAAGCCATTATTCATAATATAATTACAGTGATCAATTAAAGCGGTCTTTAAGTAATTAATCAATTAAGTTTTTAAGTATTTTTGAAGCTTTATCAGCTTTACAAGATAAAAATCTGAAACCATTGTAAAAAAAAAAATTATCTTGCATATTAATCTAGCCGCGATACGGCTCTATCGATTAAAATTTACTTCATCACGGTGCCGACTATTTTCAATCGTACTTTGACCTCAAAATAAGTCTCTACAGATTACATTTTTGTTGATCGAAGACTATATTCATATACTCGAACTTTGAACCTATAAACCTCCACAATCACCGTATACAAGCTCACCGCGAAACCTTGCATAAAAAAACGCTTCTCGCAACCTCCAGAACGCGTATATACACGGTATTACAAAAGCTGCAGGTATATCTTAAAAATGCGCTCGTGCAACAATAAGTATCGCGACAGTGTATAAATATCGCGGCTGGTGGCTATAATCGCAATCGCCTTATATATAAGCGCACGCGCACTGCACACGCGTCGAAAAATCTCCCGCAGCACCGTCGGAATTCGTAATTGCCTACGCCACTGCGCGTGTCTACCTATATATACACACACACCTCCGTCTGTCTCACTCGCCGCGCTTGCGCTCGAGACATGTAACCGCGCGCGAGTCGTGCCTCCAAACACGTATACACACACGCATAATAGAAGAGAAAAGAGAAAAGGGATCGTATCTCTACCAGGAAGCTCGAAAAAAAACGGGGGGGCCTCTACAAAAGGCCATAATAGGAATAAGAGAGCGCGAGTGTATATCGCGAGACACACGGAGGTGTGACGCTCGTGGAGGCCGACGATTGGCCGAGGCTCGGTCGAGCCTCCACGGCTGTTTCTTTGCGCGCGTGTATGAGTAAGCGCGGCGCAAAGTTAGCAGCAGCTGCGCGAAGTGAGGGAGAGAGACATACGCGCGGTTTTCGACGAGCATTATGCGGCGGCATGAAATTATACGAGGATATATATACAGCTTGATTTCGCAAGATTTTGTAACTGAGAGGTGTGAGGTGTGTAAAAATAGAGGCTGGATTGAGAATGTAAATGAATTGATTTTACGATTGCGGGTCGTAACGGAAGGAACCTAAGAACGATGAATTCAATTATAACGTTTTTATATGCAGGTTGATGTAAGAGATGCAGACGAGTTTTTGAAAGCGAGTTTTGACAGTTTTCTGCCGTTCACTTGACCGGCCAATGACAAGCCCACCCCGGCGGGCAAACGATAAAGGAATGCTGAATGGTTGGCAATTAAGTGTCTACTTTGAGATAAGGATTAATGGAGAATGAATAAATTAAGGATATTATAGTGCACTGCGCCTTTATTACTCATATCACTGGTCTGTGACATAAATTATTCGAGATACAAAAGTATTGTATAAGCTAAAAAAAGCTGCTATTGAAAAGCTCAAAATAAAAAATCCATGTGTCTGCGAATTCTTTGTTGATTAAACAACACATGCAGGATATAAATATAGATCTGAAATTTATTTTACACCCCTCCGCATAAAAACGAGTTTAAAATATCTCCGGCTCACATTTTTATATAAAACTTGTGTTAAAAATATTTGGTACCAATAACTTTGTTCGCGCTCCAATTAACACTTTCATTCATAAAAATTCGAGAAAATACTTCAGTACAACTCCAAATTAAACCGAGAGGCCAGTTTTCAATTCCCTCGAAAGCACACGTACATACCTAATCCCAACCACCGTCACGTTGTAAAAGAACCAGGCGCGTAGGCGTGCAGGTAAATACGCACAATATACGGATACCTCGCGTTCTTTTTGGCGCGCCTTTGTATTCGCGAACGTAAGATAACGTCCGTGTTTTCGCCTCCGCACTCTCTCGGATATATAGGCTCTATTTTTAACCAGTTTCGCGCATACAAAAACACCGGTGAATTGTGGCGGCGTCTGGCTGATGCCCTCTGCGAAGGATATAAGAACGTGTTCTTTTTTCGCTCTCTTTCTCTCCCTATAGTGCAGGCGCGTGGAGAGAAACTCGTTTTCGTCGTTTCTGCGGAGGAGCCTGTTGTTCGCGGATGGACTCCTGATGCGAAAATAAAGCTTTTGTGCGTGGACAGAGTGCAAGATGGTCACGGTGGCTGAATGTTGAGTGTATGTTGATAAAAGAAGATGATTTGGTGAATGAGGAAAAATATTTTTAAGATTTTTAATATCTTAGTAGTGGGACATAACATCTCATTTCATGAGCTCGTTATGAAATGTTTGTTGTTTCGTTAAACTCGTATTCGATAATATATTTTTTTCTACCTGTTTTTTTTTTAGGAAAAATTGTTTAACGTCTCTGCTGAGCTGTTAAAGTATAAATAAACTTGCAGAAAAAATTTGAATAGCCTTGACGTTCGTAAGGAACTACTTCAGGTTAAGCTGTTTTTATTTATCCACAAGTATTGCAGTTTTTATGCACTTTATATATTTGTATGATCTGTGGTTTTTCATATTACACTAAAAGTTAATTAAAAATAAGTATACTTTGAATTCTTTCATAATAAACTTTTTCTGAAAAGCTAACGCGTATAAATTTCATATAAACGATAAACCTTCTACCAGACCACAGAAGATTCATCTCGATCCCACACCACAATTCTCAGACCACCGTAACTCCTGTCTTCAAAAATATTAAAATTCTTCTACCCCGGCCCACACAAAAATTTCGCTTTCAATTATCGCTTAGCAGGCAGAAAAAAAAAACAACAACGGCCGGCCATTCCCATTCAGCCTAATTATGCGCGGCACGTCTCCGATTATGTAGGCCACATCGCATTCGCTCGCTTATGCCGCGAGAATTTCGGCAAAAACTTTCTTTGCGCGTGGAGTGTGCCGGGCGTCGCGTATAGCGCTGACGTAAAATCGGACGACGTTTGCGTCACCTTTTTTCCCGCGCTCTTTCTCTATACAAAGGGACGTGCCGGATGATTTTCTATGGGCGGAGAGAGAGGATATATAGCGTATACCTTTTCGAGTGGTTGGGAGACGCGTTGATCATGAGACGACGTGCGGTGATTCGGAAATTGCAGTTGTTAAAGAACGAAGCAGGCTCGCAATTTACAAGGTGATGAATTTGGTGAAGGGTATATTGTCGAGGGTATATTTTTAGCAGCTTTTAAGCTGCGAAGGAAGTGTGCTCTTTGTGTCGTTATAATGTGTAGACGATGAGAATTTTTTGTTCATAGTAACTTTAATTATTACTTGTTATTTTATTGAAAAAAGAAATTTATTTTCACGTAATGAAATTTTTAGCCGGACAGTTATATTTTTTGGAGATATAGAGTCATTCCCTGGAAACAGTTTTTATGATTTGGGGAGGGTCAGAGGTGAACGTTTGAACCCGAAGGTCATCGCCGTCGTCGCGAATTGCCGATTATATACTCGTATATGAAAGTCGCCTGACAAATGCATTTGTAAAATACGAAAAATACAGATTTTTTTGCCAGCGTTTGTAATTATTTTATCTTAGATTAAAAATTTATTTTTAGATAACAATGTATAAATTATAGCAAACTATTAAATATTTTCTACTTTCTCTTTTCTGGAATTAACAAAATGATCGCGACCGTGTGGTTTGTAAACGAATGTCTACTTTTCCATTAAAAGATGCTATAATATAATTACAATCGTGAAAGTTTCACAAATAGAATGTTTCCGCTTAGTTGAATAGTTAATGTTTCAGATAATAATGAAAAGAAGCGCTGCGATATATCGAGAATCATTTATTTTCTAGATAGTCACGAGAAACCCAAGCTATGAATGAACAGTTAGTTATACTTTACTAAACGCGAAATTCTGTAATTATATATTTACTGTTCGTTTAAAAAACTATTTATCAACACTTTTAGAGCTCAAAAATAAGCAACACCTCATTTTCAGCTATTTTGAAATCTCCAATTAAAATCATAAAAATGGAATTTTTAATTGCAGGAATCTAATTGGACAGGCAACGAGTTTTTGCAATAAATTTTCCGTTTAATTATTTTAGAAGATATATATTAAACGATAATATGACACAGATTGCCACGTGTATAACCTTGCAATCATAATTCTGACTTTGTAATATGTTCGCTGTATATATGAGGCCAATCACAAAAAGAATTTCGTGCAAGTATCACGCACATATCAGTGATCTCAAATATTTTACATGTGGATATATAAATTATACTCGCGCGTTTCGTAAATGCCGTAGCACGCCGTTGCGAAACACCCCACGGCATAAAATGTCACGGTCTACCGGTGTATATGTTTGCAAAGTCTTGTCCTTAAATACAAAAATTGCTTGATCTTACAAAAACCGACATATTATACAAAGCACGTAATATAAGCTGCTAAGTCTGATCTCCTTTCCGATCGCCAATATAAAAATACCATTCCTTATTGAAAAATACCCCTATCAATAATTCCCGGCCTATACCTGTGAAAGTGAGACAGAGAGAGAGAGAGTATCCACGGAATTTCTCTAGTATACCTACACCGGCTGTGTCGTGATACTCGTGATCGATGAGAGAGCCGCGACGACGCGACGGCACGCAGTGTAGGTCACGATGTAGGGGCTCGACCGCGCGCGAGCTTTCGCTTTCGGAGACGAGAGCGAGCGTGGGCGGCTTGAGCGAAATGAAATTATACGGCCGGAGAGAGAGAGATTGTTCACGCGCTGCGGAAGTCGTATTATGGGAGGAAGGGGCTTGCGCGTTGGTTTGTCAAGATCTCGTTTCTTTTTGTCTTTTCGGTTGTTGATTTTTTAAAATACGACGTGTGATGGCCGATAAGTGGTAATTGGGCACGCTTTTTTTTACCGGGTGTTCGAAGAATATCGCCGTGTACTGATATGTCGTAATAATAATAGCCAGTCGTGTCTTGTGCTAATCTATAAGTTTGTATATAGAAAATAAAGTTTTGCAAAATGTTAAAGTTATTTAGTTGTTCGTATGGTGATGGTTCGCGTCGATTAGATCAGGTACCGGTTTTAAAAGATAAAAAAGTTATCGCTGTTTTCAGAGTGATGAAAGCATTGAGTCATTCATGTCATTTCAGATGTGCTCTCACGAAATGCTTTCAGAGTCACTGCGACATGTGTTTCCGGTTCCCTTTTTAATTACTTTTATTATAGTCTTTAGCTATATGTATATTTTAAGGTTTTCTATGGTTTGGATGAATTAGAGTGATAATAAGCGACAGTTAACAAAGTTAATATTGACTAGGTACATTAGTTACTTTGTGCAAATTGTTATAGTTAACATTCTTAAGCTTGACATTAGATTATTTAGCGACTTCAAAGTATTATGATTAAAAAATTTTCTTTCTGATAAAACAAACTAATGTATCTTTATCTTTCTTCTTTCTTTTATTGTTACTAAAAGTAGTATCTCTACACGAAATATTAATTGTGGAATTGTACTGAAATTTGTCAGCATAACAAAAATTAACGAAAAACATATGAGATAAATAAAATATCAAGTTTTCTTACCAAACAACGATATGATAAGGTATAAAAATTACTCTTTATAAGCGACTCGCAATCATTTGGGAAAAAGATTTCATTAAAAAAGAGTGCAGAAACGATTACATTATATTACGGCAAAAAGTTTAGAGGTCACTCTGAACGATCTAAAACAGACTTATTTACAAAAATGCTAGAATTCCACATGCATTCGATAACTCTTCGCTCTAAAAAAAAGTGAAAACATTGAACCAATAATACAGCAAAACTTTAATCCGTCGTAGCACGCGCATATTAAAAAAAAATAAAATCACTCGGGGGACCGGATTCCTGCGGGGGCGTCCGCGGATATCTCCGTCAATAAAAAGCTCGCAAGGAAAAAAAAATGAAAAAAAAACGAAGCATCGAGGAAAAAAATCTCTCGTGACGCTGACTCGTGCGTCTATTTTAACCTGGGACGCCAAAAAGAATCTCAAAGAACGCGCGTCAGTCACTTTTTCTCACTTTCGTGTTTACCTCGTTGCCGCCGTCTTATATACGGCAAAAGTCTCTGCAGCTTTTTATTGCGATTTTTCTGATACCAGCGATGTACCAAGTGAGAGTTTGAAATTTCCGTTATCGCCGGGGTTTCGTAAGGCGATGCTCTATAGCGGAGTTATTATGTATAGTGCCGAAAGCAGAATGACACGTGATGTTTCGCGCGAGGAGATAAGTTAGTCGCGCGAGGCGCGCTACTCCTTCGTGCATTATGTATATATGTCTGAAGATTGTCTTTTCGTCTCATTTTTTTCTTTTTCGTTTAATATATAATACCGGATTGCGCAATCCATCTGTCGCGATGAATCTTTGAGGAAGAAATCATTTGCACACGATATTATAGTTTGTTACATAGTTGAGGTAAAGAGCATTAAGGTGGTGATTTATCCGCAGCAATATAATTGTGCAACTTTTTGAGTCAATTGATTTTTCAGGAATGTAGAGAAGGATGCGAGAAGGCTCCACAGCCAGTTTAGGATTACGGGATTCGCATTGAAATTATAATCTTTTTTTTTTATTTAATATGTAACCTTTGGTTGCATTATTAATGTTAAAATTTTTCACAATATTAAATGGTTGACTTGAGAGCGTGAAAAAAGAATTTTTTTCGAAAATCCCGTTGGGTACTTTTCCAAGACAAACATTATTTTCACATTAACCTAATGAGCCATGGCAATTTGAATATAAATGGGTACAACGGGCTTTTATCTGTCACATATGTCGAGTTTATTTAGATAAGCGTGATGTGCGTATAGAAAATCATCGACGAAAATTTTATTACGAAAGTTAATTTTCTGCCCATCACATCTTTCTAATCTCTCTCTCTCTGATTACGATCGACATAAAAAAAAAGTTATGCACCGCTTGGGGCTAAAAATTTTCCTATAGAGGTCCGACTTTCCTCTCGAATCGTCACCGGCGAACCATATCTCATCGGATGTTTGCAGAAAAACATTCAATTACTCGTTTTTCTTGCACCGCATATCGATACTGCCACGATTGTCACCTCAAAACAATATCTCGCGAGCGAGCGCGCGAAAAGAAACCCAAGGTTTGGATCTCGCTAAAAAAAAAGAACGACAACGGAACCTATTGTAGTTACATAAACGTTGTCATTGTGCCCCGGGACAAAAGACTGCTTTTTGCGCCAATTACCTATCCCGCGCGCGAGCGCTGCATATGTGTGTGGATAAGGTTGCAATGAACGGAATGGAAAAATTGAAAACGAGAGAGAGGCGTTAACGAGTCTATGTCACATTATTGGGTATATATTTGCCTGGCGCGAAGTAAAACAGAAAACGCGGTGGAGAGAGAGAACGCAGACCCGTTTGCGCGCGCGATAATACGCTGAGAGATAGAGAGAAAGAGCTGTGAATATGGCGATTCACCCTTGATAGAAAGTTCCGGCGAAAATATATTTTGCAGTTTGTTGAGATATCGAAGTGTTTTGTATAGTGCAGGGAGCAAAGGGCTTTTTAATACAAGTTGTTAACATTAGTAAGAGATTATTGATTGTTTATGATAAATTGGTATAAGAAACCGAAATTTGCAATAAGCTTTTTGAGTAAGATGACAGATAAACATGCTATCCATTTTTATTTTAAGTACCGGATGAAGAACATTATTCTAGAGTTCAACAGTTGACTATAAGAAAGAAGATAATGCTTTCTCTTTTAGAAAGCTAGGTATATAGAAACAGTTTGTAGCCATTGTAGATGGTTTTTATTATAACAAATCTGAGGATGACAAAGTCACCAATCTTTTTTTTTACGATATATACAACAGTAAAAAATAATTTCAAATTAAACTTATTTCATCACAACTTTCAACGTACACTCGAGCAGAAATAAATATTACGATAACATTTTTGTTTTTATATGCAAAATTTTTTTGTTCCCATATAGCTGAAATCAAAGCATTGATATAATAGGCTTAGTCATTCTATTTGGCGGGAAAGTTTAAGTAGCAGATACAGCGCTGTGTCTATACGGAGATTAGAGATAATAATTCAACAGAGTGTTTTGCTATTGGGGCTGATAACACGTTGTTCCCGCCGACTATTATGGGGAAAACGTTCCAAATTTTATCAAAACTATTTGAATTGAACACATAAGTAGCCTTTCAGCTGAAATTGTAAATATTTATACAAGATAAAGATGTTGAAAAACTCTCAGAGTATATTCATATAACATGAAACTTTTTCCAAGTTTATAAATAAATTCTGTCATTTGATCGAAACAAAGTATATATACCATCAAATTCGAATAAACCTCTAAAATAAAAAAAAAATTTCAACGCGCACTGAATTTCCTTAAAATTACCTTCATCGTGAACCCCTGTTTCTCGTCCTTCGTCATCCTCTCGGTTATCCTCTGACCCTTAAATACACCAAACCTCCCTTCTGCACCAGCCAATATCTCCCTCTTCTCTCTCAAAAAAATCCTCGATTCACCTCACACAATCGTCTCTCTCTTTTCATAAAAAGCTCCTCTCGGCTCTTTTACAACAACCGGCGACGATCCACCGCTCGCGCACTGTGCGATATACTTTTCGCGTGGACTGAACAACCGACACTGGCGTCGTCGTATGCGGGTGTGCTCGAGTATAGCGAACGCGAGCGAGCGACCGAGAACACACACATACACTCTGCTGCGTGTTATACGTCAGACTGGAACCGGGCGCCTGTGCCCGCAGAGAGATATACACCGCCGAAAAAAAAGAGCGCGCCGGCGGCGGCGACGCGCCGAGAGAGAGAGAGAGAGTACGCGCTAACGCGATTGGCGTACACGTATACGCACGTGCGCGTCGCCGACGGTGTACATATAGAGGGAGGGAGAGAAGGGGGGTTCTCCACATACATTCACGCACCTTGCCGTAGTCGAGCATATCTCTATCTCTCTCTCTTATATTCTCCTCTATATAATGTATATGTATCCCTTCCAGTGGTGACGGGCCGCTTCGGCCGGACGCGCGCGCGCCGGGACGACACGATTTTTTTTTTGTTGCAGAGAGCGCGAGGGCGAACTATGGTGGGGGATGCGAGAGAGACGGAGGAGAAGGAGAACACAGGAGGGAGAGGATATTCGTGTTTTTTACAGACCGCGGGACTGAACTCTCTCTCGAGGAGCTGCTGTGCAGATATATGTGGGTGGACGGGTGTATATGGTAGGGAGGAGAAGAGAGGTGGTTTTGACGTTTTTTTTTTTTTTTAATGGTTGGTGTAATGGGAAAATTGATTGTTCACGGTCTGTTTATTGGATACGTAGATTGAGTTTTGTTTTTATTATAAAGCTTTTATAAATGAAATTATTTTCAGTAAGAGCCCGTAATTAAATATCATGCGCGGTATGATAACAAAAAGCTTATGTAATATGGTACGATCGAGTATGTATTAATATAAGGTAATACGCAAGTGTTTGCATTTTTACATGTATTCTATGATTTTGTACGGTGCATACGCGGTTTAACTTAAACTTTATCAAAAACTTTATCGGCGAAGTGTAAGGCCAAACATTGTATATACCCGGCGATTTACATTGATTTACATAATAAACGAGGTACATTCGAACACAGTAGCTTATGTAAATCATGCAGATTCATTTTGTCGGAGGAAATAACGGTCATTCATTTCTTATAGGTATATCCCGGATTACCGAAGTAATCAATATTGTAGTTTTCTGAATGCAACGTATACATACAGGAGATTAAAAAAAAAAGCTCGGATGGAACAGTGTAGGAAATAGCCCACGCGCGCGGCAAGGAGAGTCTGATTTTATATATGCCAATTCCACTGCACTCACTCTGCGCGCATATATATAGGCGAGTATGAAGGAACTCGCGTCATTGTCTCTCTCCCTCTCTAACTCGCGTTTAAAGAAAACTACATAATAACCCAGCAACTTCTCTCTATATATGAATTTTATCACCGCGTTCTCGGAAATCGCTCAATTACACTATATACACTTAACGCTTTAATAAAACAAATTACACGCTCGCCGGGCACACATCCGCGTTTATAATAAATCCCGCCGCTGAAACATCTTCGAACGAATGATCTCTTGCCCTCTTCTAAAAAAACCGCATCACTTGCGTAATATAATACTTAATCTATTAAACGTATATACAATAATTCCGAGCGTAGCGAAAGGCGCGGGCGGAGAGCATAATAGTGAAAAGACTACGCCCGCGCGGCAGGCATAGACGTGTACCGGACGCTGCCTGTTAATGACAGTGACTGTCACGACTCGACAATTTTGCAATTACGTATATTGAACCTGAACGCAAGCGTGCGCTGGCCTCACAAGACTACTTCTACGCTGCTGCTGCTCCACTGTCCTTATTTTTTGCCGATAGCGCGCGCGCGAGCTCGTTTTTTTTATCTCTACTTCTGTTTCTATGTTCGCGATTTTGATCGTATGTGTAATGTGTGTATAGGTGTTTTGTTGTTTAGAGGTAATGTCGCGATTGATGATAATTTTCGCGAAGATATTGGATGGATGGTGATGGACGTGGCGAGGGCTTCCGAGAATCATGATGATGATGTGTCACGGCGATTCGGTTTTAATTGTTACGCAAATAGAGATGAGTATTGGCTATGTCTCTCTCTTTCGTGAATGGATCGACGATCGATATGACTGGAATATTGATTCTGTGTAGTGAGTATGACTCTGAACCAAGTTTTTATGCTAAAGAGATCACGTTTGGCAAAAGTAAGTGCAACGTTTTGTTGTTTCCGTGGTACGTGTATGATTATAATATTAAATTGTTTTATTTTTTTATATATTTGGTAGTTATTATTTAATTTTTGTTAGAAAAGATTGTTACTTTATTGTGAAGTGCAATTACTTTACAAGTATTTTATATATTTTTCGGATCAGTGTCAAATTCAATTATAAATTTTATATATGCTTATGAATATTCAAGTTAATCTTATAGAAAAAGCTTGCAATTATTTTAGTTGAAACCTTGCTGACAAGGAGGTAACTTCATTACACAGTTTTGAGAAGACTTATTGCTGCTATAATGTAAAGTACGCCACAGATTTCACGCTTGCGTAAGATTTTTAATCCAACACAGAATGTACATCCGATGGTTTTCATCAGAACAGAAATTTTAAATTTCACTTTTTCAAAAAGTCAAATATAAAGTTTTTTCCGTATCTCGTCGAAAGGCAAAAATACTCGTTCTATTTTGATATTTTGTCATGAAAGCTATATTTTACTTCTCTTTTCTGCAGTGACTATAAAGCGTAACGAACTAGAAGTTTACGAGGCGCGATGATACTTTGATTTGTGTACTCGCTGCGCGGAGCAATATCATCCCGCGATATTATACTTATATATGGCTATAGAGTTATCTTCGCGAAAGTTATATTAGTGCCCGCCGTCGAACGTTTATTGTTTTTGGGCGTTTTACTGAAATATAATGCGCTGCGAGCTAAATCAAAATATTTTTGCAGCAAATGGTGTACTGATGTACCGTGGTTGCGCGGTATTTTATTACCAGTGTATTTATTTTTATTTAGTTTTATGTATAATCAAAGATAAAAAGGAGTATTTTTTTTTATTAATAACCTTTTACGATGAAAATAAAAATAAAATAATCACTCTAAAGCTTGGAAATTTATTACATTTTGTATAGTAGGTATACACAATGAAAATAATAGAAATGGCCTGAATAAAAAAGTAACACGCGCGTGTATGAAAAAAAAAATCATAAAAATAAAAGCTCTTTTCACCTGAGAGCCTTTTTATCTTTCGGCTCTTACGTGGGTTCTCTAAATTTACGTTATGTTTGAGAATGTAAGTACGTGTGTCATACGGCGCTCGCGTATTATCAAAGGGCGTGTTCAGTTCGTTGACTCACGAAAAATACACATACGTTTCGCCATTAAACTTTTTCCCGCCCATGATGCCTACGTGGTTGAGGAAACGTACATAGTGCCCCGAATTAGACCGCGTCATTGTTATTTACTCGTTGACATTTCTTTTCAGATTATTCTTAAAATTTAGTAACATTTGTAACTTTAAAGTTTTTTACATTTAAGGACATTTTTAACAGTGAATCATTTAAAAAGGTCTGAAACCCAATGGTGCGAGGTCCTCGTTAAAAAAGGGATCTACGGAGATGTGCGACAGTAAACGAGTCAATTATTTAAAAAACTTACTATTTCACGTGTGTGTGCCTTCCTCTTCTACGTGAACCTCGCATCCCCCGGCTATTTGGGTTTAAGAATTTTTTAAACAATCGACTTGCTTACTGTTGCACGTCT